>JBBMOE010000003.1:1134300-1166800 GCA_037975065.1 Chaetodon trifasciatus
CCTCCCCCCTCACCCCGTCCTCCCCCACTGTGAGAGGCTAATTCACGACTCTCCGCTCTGTTAACTCGACCCTGAAAAAACATCCAGCGAGTCAGTCAGCTTTTATATGTGAGCTTGTAATCTCTCTTTATGCCGCCTTCCAGTGGAGCCAGGAGTAAAAGCTAGAGGTCAAAGGTCAGCGCGGGTCTCAGCCGAGTGTTATTAAACAGATATGAATGATGTTGAACAGGTTAACGGTTTGAGCTTCAGGTTTTAACTCATTTCCTCTCTGATACCTGGTTTCTGCTTTATAAACAGAGTAAAAGAAGGACAAATTTACTCAAGATGTCCTCGCTGCCCTTAAATGAAACACCAAAGCTCAGTCAGTCACAAAAGCAAAATAAGAAATTCATAATATCAAGATACAACAAAGGCTTAGCTTAGCATAAAGTTCAAAGCTGCATCTCGTTTGTTTAATTCTGACAGAGCCTGTAAAAGCAACAGTTCTGGTTTTAGAGGGAGTCACATGTCGGAACTACGTCCTGTTTCCTGCTGAAAAGCTGCTGGAGTGACCAAAACCAAAACCAGCAGTCACCACCTGTATCTGCTCACCTGTGGAGAAGGTCTGGGCGGATGGATACGCTGATGTTTGTGATCAGATGAAACAAACATGAGCTGCTGAGGTGTTGGCAGACAGAGCCACACCGGCTGTTTCTGCCTGTTTCCAGTCCTCATGCTAAGCTAAGCTAACTATGTCCTAGCTTTAGAGCTGCTGCCTTTGAGCGAGGAGTAATAAGAGCTTCTTCCTGATTGGACGACACGCTTTACGAACATTTTGAGCAAACCTCGGCCTTAATGGAGAGACAGTTGTCCTCTTTGAGGAGGCTGGAAGTGAACACGACCACAGCCCTGCTTCACACCCTGACGCCTTCGACACAGTCACATGTTCAGATGAGGTGCGCCTGCGCTCACCTGCACACACCTGAGCTTCGTTTGTTCCAGCTGAGATCAAAGTCTGTCACTTTTCCACCTCCAGTGAATGTTTCCGCTTCATTTATACTTCTGGAAAGTTCAGAAAATGTCCTCAAGAGGGTGTTTGCTACACAAATAGTGCTGAAATATTCACACACACACACACACACACACACACACACACACACACACACACACACACACAGACTATTTAGGGGAACATTTCCTTTCAAGCTGCAGCCAGAAGGCAGCAAACACAGCAGTCAACACGACAGAAACGTCTATTCATACAGCAAATAAAGAGACCTCTTCTTAATTAACATCTGAACCCAACAGAAACACACACACACACACACACACACACACAGACTGAGCCTGCAGCGTCAACCCCCCAAATGAAAAGGGGGGGTGTATTCTCTGCAGTGACACACACACAAGCACAGTCAACTTCAATTTGTTCAGGAAACAACAGGTTAAATGTGTGTGTGTGTGTGTGTGTGTGTGTGTGTGTGTGTGTGTGTGTGTGTGTGTGTTGGGTGTGTGTGTGTGTGTGTGTGTGTGTGTGTGTGTGTGTGTGTGTGTGTGTGTGTGTGTGTTGGGTGGGTGCAGGGGTAATGGGTGGGGGTCAGGGTGGAGCCGCCAAGTCTAAGCCAGCACACAGAGAGGGGTTGTTGGGCTGAGTGGCTCACAGCCCCTCGACGTCCTCGGCTCTAAATCACTCGCTGCACAACATGTTCGACCACAACTATGATAACTCCAACAAATATGATGGAGGGCGCTCACAGACAGCGAGCCGGTCGGCGAGGAGAGCTACAAAACCTCAGTTTATTGAGCTCTGCGGAGACAATTTCACACTCCAGTTATTCCAGTGAGTGAAAACTTCGTGCAAATTGCAACAGACCGAGAAGTCAATCACTCAAATCCAAAATGTCAAAATAAAAATGTCAAAAATCCACAGTGGAGATTGACTGGAGGAGATGTTTACACACAAATAAGATGTGAAGGTTTTAATTAGAGGAAGATTCTAACTGAGAGATTATTCAAACTCACTCTGGTAATATGAAGCTACAGCCAGCGGGCTGTTAGCTTAGCTTAGCATAAAGACTGGAAGCAGGTGGAAACAGCTAGCCCAGCTCTGCCAAAGGTAAGAAAAACAGCGTTCAGCACCTCTGAAGCTCGTTTTTCTTGGCCGGGAGCTTTGACGTTAAGAAATCTGTGTGCGGAGCCAAGAGAGAGTCTCAACTCACCACGAAACCAAACTCGCTTTTTCCTCTTTAACAACAAAAACACCCATTCAGTCACATTTTCATCAACGTCTCCATCAGGACAAAGGTGAGAATAAGACTGAAGGAAGTCACTGCATCCACCTACAGGCGAAGGCGGAGGAAATATCCAAACGTGTGGATGTTTGTCTTACTGTGGACCCAAAAACAAGCTGCTCTGTCCACTCTTCCTGCAGGACTGAAGCTGAACATGCACCAGAGATCCAGCAGAGGACCTGTTGAGGACAGTCCCCAGACCTCAAGCCCACCGGGGAGCAGGACACCAACAGTCCACCAGCACACACAGTCTGAACTGAAACAGCTGCAGTAACGTCCACAAACAGGTCTTAAGGTGTGAAGTCATCAGCAGACAAACTGTTTAACATCTGTGACAGTTCAGGATTCACCTGAAACCGACGTTAGTTTTCTTCTGTCCTCTCGTGTTTAATGTTTGTGGTGAAGCAGCTTTTTGTAGTTTTTCTGTTAAAACTCACCTTTGACTGATTTTAATGTTTAATCATTTCATCTTAACTTCCCTTTCTGTTTGTTAAATGA
The DNA here is from genome assembly GCA_037975065.1 of Chaetodon trifasciatus. Classification (NCBI taxonomy): domain Eukaryota; kingdom Metazoa; phylum Chordata; class Actinopteri; order Chaetodontiformes; family Chaetodontidae; genus Chaetodon; species Chaetodon trifasciatus. The sequence goes on from JBBMOE010000003.1 coordinate 1,137,069, forward strand.
CTTTCTATCAAAATGTCTTCATAAATAGAGTTTATCATGTCATTTGTTATGATTCTCAGTCGTGTCCTCAGACGTTTGGACTCCATCACATGTGACTAATTCCAACAAACAGCCTCCAGTAATTCATCATATGACGCTATGAAAGGCGTCCTGATGCAAAACACTTCACTATTTAAACTGGTGTCACTGGTTCTTATCATATTCCAGCTTCCTGGCTGTCTTTGTCTATGTTTGTCCTCATCCAATAAAGGCAATAAAGTGCCAAAACAGCGCGCGCGCTCATCAGTCCACCAAGCAGCAGCGTGTCTACATGTCAGAGAAGATGGCAAAGAGTGTGAAACAACCCTTAAATCCGCCCTCACAGATGTTAAGAACAGGAGGCTCAGGACTGTACCTTTGTCGGAGCTCTGCGCGCGGTGCTGCGGTCGAAGCCTCCAGATGCGGAATGAAGCGCACAACGATTACGCACGTGAAGGTACGACCAAACAGGCGCGCGGACGCTCTCGGTGTCTCCTGCTGGGTCCAAGAGGAGCAGCGACCAGCCGCGCTCCTCCTCGTGTGTGTGTGTGTGTGTGTGTGTGTGTGTGTGTGTGTGTCCAGCGCTGCTCTGACGCACGCAGGTGAAATATGCGCAGAACTGCGGGAAACTCCGGTGAGTCTGCAGCTTTGTTTCCAGGTCTGCGGCTCAAACGGGCAAACTGAGCAGAGGGATCAGAACTGTGCCGGTGGCTTTGGCAGCTGGCCCCTCATCACTGCGGCGGGGATCCACAGGACCTGAACTGGATCTGCGGTCTCTGGTTGTTGTTTTCTGCCTCTCACAGAGGAGGTACCCAGCCCCTGTTGCTCAATGCGCGATGACAGACTTGATTCAGAGTCGTTGCTCCTCCTGTCTCAGAGCTCTCAGTCCTATAAAACGTCAAGTTTAAAGTCCATCTGTTGCAGTAAAACCTTTTCTTTCTACACCTGTGGAGGTGCTTCAGTGTCTCTTGGTCCAGTTTGTGTCTCAGTCTCAGTCTCACACTGAACATTCACATAAATAACTGTCAGGAAATCTCTTCCTTTATTTCCAACACTGAAACTGAACTCTGAGACACTTAAGCTGCTCCTGATGGAGAGACCTGTGCGCCTCCTCCACCGTCAGTGTCTGTGAAACCTTTCATTGTTAACAGTGAGTTATGTCTGTCTCGTCCTGTGTGTTAAAGTGCACTCAGCGAGTCGAGGGCTGCAGAGGCCTCGATCATTTAACGGAGAAACTGATCAGCAGATTGATCCGTGATGAAGTTATAATCTAACACGAGCTCCACCTCGATCAGCTGCGACAGTCAAACCAGTCGCCATCTTGGCAGACTCCACCAAAGTCCGGCTAATCCCAAAAAAGGGTAAGGAGGTGGAGCGTGGGTGGAGCCGAGGCGGCCGGGTGAAGCCTGGTTGATGAAACTCAGCTGTCACTCAAAGCGGCCACGCCCATAATTATGCATGATTTTAAGCCTGAATATAATGTAAACGAGTGAGTCACTTAACAGGTCACCACAAGCTACAGAAACCACAACTGTTTTAGCACCAGGCTGTAAACATAGAGGTCTATGGGGACTGACTCACTTTTGGAACCAGCCTCTAGTGGCCATTTGAGGAACTGCAGTTTTTGGCAGTTCAGTGTTCAGACCTGCAGGTTGCTGCTTGGCTCTTACGTTAATGCTCGACCGACTCTGATGATCAGAAACATGATTCTGAACCGTGTAAACTGGGATCACAGTAACTGGTTTCACATGGATGGATGGACGGTTCTGTCTGTGAGAGACTGAGCTTAATAGGACGCGGCCCACAGGAAGCGTAATGAGGAACAGTTCCTGCTGCTGAGCTGTGGGAACGTTTCACAACACACTCACCCGAGGATTCATTACACTCCAATTATCACATTCCCGCTCCATCCATCTCATCCATCCATCCCCTTCCATCCATCTCATCCATCCATCTCATCCATCCATCTCATCCATCCACCTCCCTCCATCCATCTCATCCATCCATCCCCGTCCATCCATCTCATCCATCCATCTCATCCATCCACCTCCCTCCATCCATCTCATCCATCCATCCCCGTCCATCCATCTCATCCATCCATCTCATCCATCCACCTCCCTCCATCCATCCCCGTCCATCCATCTCATCCATCCATCTCATCCATCCATCCCCTTCCATCCACCTCCCTCCACCCACCTCTGCCTCACCGTCACCTGAGTTACGACATCACAGTCACATGCACCTTTATTTCTCTTCACATGTTGTTTCAGCCGTTCAAAAGCTCGTTAGAGTAGCGGAGGGTTTGAGACAGCGCGGGCACAGAGCCAGACGTCAAACAGTTTATTCTCTCAGCTTATTGAGAACATCGCTGAAGGAACTCGTAAAGGATTTGGAATATCCAAATGAATGTGCTGGTTTCCCTCTGGAGCCGTCCTCAGGGTTGCGTAATGATCTTGTCGGCGGTGGAGGAAGACGTCTTCAGATCCTTCCTGAAACTTCGTCCTCCACTGGTTTTATGACCGGCCTGTTTTCTCTCTCTGTCAGTAAACAGAAGAAAACTGAAGACGAGTTACTTTGAGAGACGTTTAATGATCTAAAGCAGACGCCGCTCGATTAGGAAAGTAAGATTTATTCATCCAACATGCTGCAAACCTGCAGGACTCAGGTTTCTGGGCCGTAAAGCCAAATGAGTTTCACGCATTAGTCCCGCCCGCTCGGCTAAAAGCGCGCCATTAACTGCTCCTTCGCCGCGGTCAGCGAGCTTTACAGCGAAAGGCTAAAGTAATAAAGAGTTGAAAAGGTCGGCAATCAGGCCGTCAGCTGAACAAGAGCCTCGTCCCAGAGATAACCGTGGACTTAATGAGCTGTGAGTGCCCGATGACGAACCAGGCTTCTCTGTGATGGCCAGAAGTATGTGGACGCTCACACAGTCCATGGTTTCAGGCTCCTCAGCATGTTGGGCTGCAGACGTCTGAATGTCTGATTTTGCTGTGAAACAGTTGATTCATCGTCGAGAACCAAACATTTTTCATTCAGGCTTCAGCTCCGATTCACTAATTTGTGCTTTTGACAAACAAGACGTCTCCGCAGAGAGTTCATGTGGAGGAAAGTCTCAGAGATTACGAGCTTTCTTTTTAATGAAGACGCGTCACAAACAGCTCTGGGTCCATGACTCATCTCTGACCGTAAGCTCTCAGAGGGAAACAGATACCGACAGTAATGTCTGAAAATATCCAGGGATGGACTGTAACTGAGTACGTTTACTCTAGTACTGCACTTACAAATTCAAGCTAATGGTACTTTACTTGAGTATTTATGTTTTCTGCCACTTTGTACTTCTACTTCACTACATCTCAGAGGCAAATGTTGTACTTTTACTCCATTAAATTCATCTGACAGCTTCAGTTACTCTTCAGATTTCCTCCTGTCCAGTGAAAAGCTCGTATCTCCAGCTGTGTTGATGCTGAATGTTTGTGCTGAGCTGAAGGATGAAGAGTTCCTTCATGTCTTCTTCAGCTCAGTAAACTCTTTAAAAGCCTCTTGGATCAGCTGAAAATCATCGTCACAAAGCTGAAAACAGCCTGTTTGTCTGAGATACGAGGTTCTCACAGGACGCCGCGCTGCAGACATGTGATGATCTTCTAGAATCTGAAGCATTGATGAAGATTAAAGCAGCAACAGGAGATAAAGTATATAAAGTACTTATACTCTTACATAAGGTTTTGAATGCAGGACTTTTACTTGTTGTGGTAAAAGTACTTTTACTAAAAGATCTGAGTACTTCTTCCCCCGCTGGTCCCTGACTTGTGAGCATGTTAGCGGTTAGCTCCTGCCGCTCATCAGACCGGTCAGACAGGCCTTCATCAGCTCGTCATCTTCAGAAAGTGACTTTTCAAACCGGCTGCTGCTCTGCTTTTCACAACAAAGGGTTTTTTAGGAAACTGAGGCAGTCAGTGCTGCTGGGTGCAGCGTCTACGCCCTCTGCAGCGTGTGGACAGGGGGTCTTTGTCCTCGCTCAGGGTGGAGTTCAGGGGAATTATGTTTAATGGCATGAACGCACACACAAGCCAAACACCGAGACGTTAACATGCTGCAGCCCCTCCTCAGCTCCCGCGACTCGTAGTGACCGCTCACAGTTCACGGTGTGGAGCAACGTGACGGGAATGAAGTATTTCTGTGTATTTTATTATTTACACTGTGTATTTTCACTTTCTTTCAATTATGAATTCTCACATCCTGAGAAAAAATCACCTTTTAAAGCCTTTTCTTCACGTATGACGTTAGTTTGATTCAGTTATTGGTGATTCCACACAAACCTGGATCTTAATGACTCTGACGATGAAAGGTGTGTTTGGTGACTTTAGATGAGAGTGTGCGTGTGGATTACTGAGATTCACTGGTGTTATTGTCACAGTTTACACAGTAAAAACACACACAGGTGCATTTAAAGGTCCAGCATGGAATATGGGATATAACACTCATAGTTATGTTTTCATAATCACCTGAAAATAAAAATTGTGTTTTGGTTAGCTCAGAATGAGCTCTTTGTATCCACAGAGAGAGCGGGGCCTCTTTCACAGGGTCCGCCATGTTGCCCCGCCATGTTGCTCCGCCATGTTTCTACAGAAGCTCAGAAGGGACAAACCAGACACTGACTCTAAACTCTAGACAGCGCATTTCGTGTTTTTCGTATCGCTGCCATCGTAGCTTCTCCGACACAACACAAAGAGGTATTCAGTCAGATGCAATCTGGATCTTCACCACTAGATGTCACTAAATCCAACACGCTGGTCCTTTAAAAAGAGATCCGACAAGCAAAAAGACATCAGCTCACTTTAAACTGTCTGACAGTTAAAAGAGGAACTGAAGCATCTGACTGTGATGTAAATATTGTTTATGTTATATTCAGCACTTTTTGTCTTATTCTTCACTCTTTTTCCTCTGTGGATTAATTGACTGCAGTGTTTAAATTCCTCATATGTGCACACATACTTGTCTCATCTCTCACCTGAAGTCGTCTCCTCTGTATGAAAAGATTTCTATCTGAGAGTTATTTAATGTTGGGTGTTCGCTGTGTAAACTCTGTGCAGATGTGGGGAAACTCTGGATTTTGCAGCTTTGGCCTTAAAAGAGCTTGATGCTAAATTTTAATGCAGCTTTTGATCTGAAAAATCCAAGTTTGTGTCAATCATAAGTCATTTATTCACGCTCACGCAGCAGACCTGATCTGGAACTTCACTGAACCTCTGAGTTAAACTTCAGAAAAGACTGAATCAAACTCTGTCAGAGTCCAAACAGAAGCTGCTTTCTGAGACCAGGTCTTCCTCCACCCGCCTCCTCCGCCTCCCGCCTCCCGCCGCCCGGCCCAGCACACATGTCCTCTCTGCGGCACGCTCACATGTGGCCTCCTCAAAAAGCCGCCTCTGTGCCGCCTGCTGATCCTGGATAAGGTAAATACATTACGCCCCCTCCTCAGGTTCACCTCAGCAACAAGGACCGAGTTCAAGGTTAGTCCGTCAGGAGGGAGGAGGCGCGTCTGTGTGGGGGGTCAGCAGGGTTCAAACCCAGGACAGCAGCGCTGAGGCTGATGGGTAATTCACTGACCTCACATGTACCTTCAGTGTCCATGTTTAACCAGACACTCGCTGATGGCAGAAGAACTGATTTTCAAAGGCTTAAAGGAGTTTCGACCACGTTAGTGCCCAAACGAGTCTGTTCGTCCCACACTTTGATCCAGACTGAAATGTCTAAACATCTGTCAGGCGGATTGATGGGAAAGACGGCGAGCATCATCATCGCTAGCATGCCGACATTAGCATGTAGCTGTGCCTGAGTAAGCCTCACAGAGCTGCTGGCATGGACGTAGACGCGCTCCGCCTTCACCACGTTACCTTACTTTCAGCAGAAGAAACAGTCCACGTGAGGACAGTCGATTGGTCGGTCTGTGCTGAGATGGAGACGCTGTTCTTTAAAGTAAGCTAAATTCCACTCACCTCCGTTGTTTTGGGAAGAAGACCCACATCTCAAACTCTGAAGAAATCACCCACATTAAGGGTTTCATCCTTTGGGTGAACTGACCTTCATGTGTGACGTTTAATCTCATCTTGGGCTCAACAAGTAGAGCATGTTTGTTAAATCAGTCACACCCAGCTCAAAGTTTTAGCACACTTGAGGGAGATCATCTCCCTCAGCTGGGTGTGACTCAGTATTGTGCTGAGTTTTTAACAAACGGCTTTTTGGCTTTTTCACGGTTACATGTTAGGCCATCAGGTCGACGCCACAGCTGAGCCTGTTGTTGTTATTTTCTCATCCTCTGATGTCACGGCGGAGGAAGAGTGAAGGAGAAACTTAAGGGATGACGAGCCAGTCGACTCCTTCCTGTGAGGAGATACGACTCCTCTGTCGGCGTCTATCTGAGCACACACATGTGAAACAGGAGACTCGCTGTGAGATAAGAGGAGACCCGGCGGCACCTCCTTTACGGGAGCGTCGCTGCTGACGAGAAGCCTCTGTGGGAAAGACGTGATAGTGCTGGAAAGGACGTCAGGGGTCAACAGGGGAAGAAAGACTTTGAAGAAACTGGATTTATGTGGACGGGTGGGTTAGCAAAGCTTTCAGAAACGTCCTCTGTCTTCTACTGAGGACTTATTGACAGATTATTGAAAGACTTATACTTAAGAATTAAAAAATCTAAGATATTCATTATGAATGTCTGCCCTGATATTTAACAGAACAGATCCAAAATGTATTTTGTAGTTGCAACTAATAATTATCTCAATTATTGGCAGTTATTTTTGAAATCTATATGCAACAAATTCATTGTTTGGTCTTTAATTGTTATAAAAAAAAAGTGAACCTGACGAGAGAGTCCGCAGCCATGCTAGCAGCTCTGTGAGGCTGCATTAGACACAGTGGTGCTTTGAGCTAAATGCTAACATCAGCATGCTCACATGCTCACATTAACAATGCTAACACGCTTGAGGTTTAGCATGTTTACCATGTTAGCATGCTAGCATTTGCAAATGAGCAACCACAGTCCAGGTGAGGCTGATGGGACGGGGGCTGCTCTGCAGGCAGTTGGTCATTGACTGAACTCTGTTTCCTCACTGAGACAAGCTGCAGATTTCTCTCACGCTTTCATTCATCATGTCCTGACACATGAACATGTTGCTGCTGGTTTGACTGACAACAAAAAGCTCATTCAGAGCCTCGAACGCTGCCAATCATCTTCAAAGGGCTCCATGTTTTCTGGTTCGGATTAGAGAAGGTTTTTGTCCTCCCAGCATATTTCTGCATGGAATCATAATTGTTTAGTCTCCAGTGAGATATTATGTTCTGTGCTTTGTTGCAGCTATGCCTGCATCTACACAGTAAGAGCCTCTATTGGGTTTGTCATGTGGTGAGGGGAAGAAATGTGGCCCCTCAGAGCCTCCCTGTTGTGTTCTGTGGCTAAATATGAGTGCAAGTAGAAAAACAAAGCATTCAGAAGACTCAGATCTAACCAAAGATCTGCCTCATGGTGGCGCTAGAGGAAAAGTCAGGGGATAGCTAAAGTCAGTAGAAGTCATCCTCTGAGGACTTTGAGAGTTTTTAACCAGATTTCATATCAATCCATTAAACAGACGTTGAGATAATTCAGTCTGGACCAAAGTGGTGGACCGACCAACAGACAGCTGCTAGCAAAAACTGGACAAAGACAAACATTCAGTGATACGTGGTGAAGGAAACAGAGGAACATTTGAGAGGGGAAGCAAAAAAAAGGCGAACATGCAGGCTTTCAATGAGGAAGTGAAAGGAGGAACATTCTGGAAATGACAGGATGAGTCCTCATGAATAATCCAGGAGGTGTCTGAGTGCGTCTGGTGTCTTTATGTCTGCAGACTGACCGAACATCATCCTGTCAGGGTAACAAGAGCTGGGCCAGGGGGTCAGGAGGTCAGGACGGCCCGTTCAGTGCTTATTTAATCAGACATAACAGTGCAGTGCTCCACTTTGACCAGCAGGTGTCAGTGACTCTACAGCCGTAAGAACAAACTGTAGGAGTTCACTCCCTCCAGTAGATGGTAATAATGCGACACTACTGCTGTGAAACCTCAAAGGAGACGGAGAAGAAGAAGAAAGACCCGGCAGATTAAATGGCTGTGACGTAAACCAATCAGAGAACACTTCACTGCTGCCTGGTGACCAGCGACCAATAGGAAGCGTCCTTACGAGCGCGGGTAAACGGATTTGTTGGTTTCCGTTGCAGTGAAATCTGAGTGTTTAGCAGCAAAAACGTTTCGTTTAACTTCTTAAGATCTGCTCAGGATGAGTTTCTCTCTGAGGTGAGTCGGTCTGTGTCTGCTGCTCTTCGTGTCTTCAGGTGTCTTCAGCTCTCTTCATCTTAATGGAGAAAACTTGGAACCGCGGAGACAAATGTAGCTCATTCGCGTTAGCTAGCGTTAGCATGTTTGGCTAATAGCATCAGTGTTAGACTGTGTTTGCTAACCGAATTATCCGCAAAACTACGACTAACTTGTAAGACTACAGTATAAAGTCGACGAAGGGGAATTGGCTAACTAGCTAACCGCCTGTGTGACTCACCTTATTCTTAGTCCCTCGTAATTTATGAAGCACACGGTGAGGCGGTAGCTAACGCTTCATGGTTAGCTTAACGTTAAGCGGACATTAATGATGTTGTCTTCATGCGGGACTTCGCGTTGATTAATGCAACAAACTGAAGTATTTCTTCTTCATGGGTAAAGTATGAGCGGTCTCATCAGTGCACAGGCTTTCTGCTGAAAGTGCTGTAATCCCGATTCGTTAGCTAAACAATATCTTCGTTGTTGCATTAATTAATTTACTGCTCTTTCGTCAAGTCATGAATGAGATGCTGTTAATTCTCATTCATTCCTGATAGTTCATGTAGCACTGCATGCATGAATTCATGATGATTCACCACTTACCGTAAAACGTTACCAGAAGCACTTTAAAGTTGTTTGCTGCACTCTTCATTTTGATAGCTGTTATCAAAAATGGTGTCTCCACGGTATCAGACGTGGTCAAAAATTGGATGATGATGTCCTCTGTCAGATTCTGTGACGTGACCTTACTTAGCTTAGTCAGTGTGTGAGCGGCTGCAGAGCAAAAGGTCTTGTGTTGTGTGTGTGAATGTGTTGTGACGCTGGCATCTGTCCCTCCAGAACTGAACTTGCAGCAGACAAAAACAAGCGAAAGAAGAGGAGGGAGCTCACAGAGGATCAGAAACATGAAATCAAAGAAGCTTTCGACCTGTTTGACACTGACAAAGATAAAGAAATCGACTACCACGAGCTGAAGGTGAGCAGTGAAGGACGCTGATGTTGAAGGAAAAGAGGTTTCTCAGTCGACAGTTCACACACTTTGACTCTGACAAACAGCACAAATCAGGAATAGATAAGCATGAAGTATGTGTGTCCTGCAGAGATTGATTGATTGATTGATTGATTGACTCACTCACTTCCTTCACATGCACACCAGTGTCCTGGTTTTGAGTCCCATCGTGGTTGTGATCATATTTGGGATGTGACCTGGAACATTTACATCCCTTCATCCACGACCATAACGGTCCAGGTTTCTGATCATCTGATCGTTCAGGTGTGTTTGACATCGATCAGATCAGTTCCACCTGCACTGAGTGACCTGAACTGTTGAGGATGAACTCAGTTTGAGTGCATCCAAACTTCAGTGACTGAAGATGAGAGCGGCAGTAAACTTTATCCTCTGCATTATGATGGACTTCTACTTTTATTGAGGCACGCAGACCTTTTATTTTTCTATGTGTTGCCTCTCTTGTTGTCCATTAATGGTGATCAGATGGAGAAAGTAAACCCAGCAGAGTTCAGACAGAAAGAAACCAGTTAACTGTGAAATGTTGAGACAACTCATTGACAGAAATCATTGACACTGCTGCACATAGATAATCAGAAAGCTGGATGCTGTCAGGATCGTGAACGCAGGGATGTGAATAACCTGGTTTCTCTACGCTCCACGTCATTTCCTGACAAAGATCAAAACCACGACTCGACTCCATTCAAACATACTGAACATCCCAACAGGTGGCGATGCGAGCGCTCGGCTTTGAGGTGAAGAAAGTGGATGTTTTGAAGATTCTTAAAGACTATGACAGAGAGGGAAATGGCAAAATAACATTTGAGGATTTCAATGAAGTCGGTAAGTTTGCCCTCAGTTCAGTTGAATCTCTCTGCAGAGATCTTGTCATGCATGTGAGCGTCACAGTGCCGGAGGCTGATGGGAGGGGGAGACGCACAGAGGAAGTGAATCTGCCGTCAGGCAAACCCTTCATGTGTTCACGTCTTTCCGCAGTGACTGATCGCATCCTGGAGCGGGACCCAAAGGAGGAGATCATGAAGGCCTTCAAGCTGTTTGATGATGACGAGTCAGGAAAGATCAGTCTGAGGAACCTGAGACGAGTAGCTCGAGAGCTCGGGGAGAACATCAGCGACGAGGAGCTGCGCAGTATGATCGACGAGTTCGACGCTGACGGAGACGGTGAGAGTAAGTGATGGTTACCACGTTACCAAGTATGATGTCCTTTTGTAGTCCTTTAAAGTAAAAGTTAAAGTACTCTCTGCCATAAAGTGACCTTCACAGGTGTGTGTTGTCTGTATTTGTGGCATGAGAAAGTTTCTCTCAGACAAACTTCTTTTTCTGTTTTCCAGTAAATCAGGACGAGTTCCTCTCCATCATGACGGGGGACTCCTGATGAAGAGCTCTGGGTTGATGGAGAAGCTGAGCGGCTGGACACCTGTCAGCGTGTGAATGAAGGTGAGCGTACGAGCGAGCGGTGTCGGCTTCCTCCAGACGGTCTGAGGTGGACTTGAAGCTCTCGTTGTCCTTGTGGTTTGTACTTGATGGGTGACGTGAACAGAACAGACGGTCTGAAAAGACTCCCTGAAGGTAAAGCTGCTGGTGTCATGCAGCTCTTTTGTCCGTGTGTTGTGGACGTGTCCGTGTTTCTGTCTGAATAAAACGTGCTGCAGAGAGTCTCAGAGGACATTTCACACTCTGATGTTAGTCCAGCTGATCATAATCCAGACCTGATGTTCACCTTGTTGTCAGCTGCTGGAGCAAAGGCCTGATTCATTCCTGAAGTGACTCTTTGACTCTGTTTTATATTCTTTAGTTTGAATGTGTATTTATTTTGTACAAAATAAATCGGTTTGCCGGAAAACTCTTTTCCAACTTTATTTCTGATTTTTAGTTTCCATCCGTCCCCGTTCAAAACCCCAGAGACGTCCTGTCGCTTCACAATGGAACAAATAAAAAATCAGTTTAATAAACGGTGAATAAATCTGAAAGTACAAAGAAAAGATGGAAAACATTGACAGTCACATCATTCAGTGTCCCACATCAAACATCCCACACTGATCGTATTTCAGACAGACACTGAATTTATCACCACGACGGGGACGGCAGAGTTTGTCTGTCCACCCCAACAGCTGTGAGTCGAATTCCCATGAAATCTTACACAGACGGATCCTAATAATTTTGGTGACCCCCAGACTCCTCCTCTAGCGCCACCACAAGGTTCATATTTTAGGTTTTTAGTGAAATGTTTTGACAGTTTTTCCCTGTTTTGTGTCTCTTTTTATTCATTTTTGTCTCTTTTCAGTTGGTTTACGTCTCATTTTGAATCTCTGGTTGTTTTCGTCTCCTTGTGGTCATTTCATTGACTTTTCTGCAGAGGTTCTGGTCCAGGGTCCCGGGGCCCGTACCCATTAGTCCTAACACCCTCTGACTGTGGTGGTTTGCGGCATTAACACTGTGAATATTTGTCATCAGTGTGTCTCAGAGAGACGCACTGTGATCATGAATGTTGACATGTTGTTCTTCATATTTCCATCTGTGTGTTTTATGTCCAGTTTCTTCAGTTTTACTACATTTGGTTTTAGACATTGTCGTCCTTCCTGCTGTACCTCAGCTGTCCACCAGAGGGAGTCACTCCCCTCAGAGCCTGAATGCGTGCTGGCACCGCTCAGCTGATCAGGCTCTAAACACACTTCCTGTTCTTTGAAGACAGTGACATGAAGTTTCCCTCCACACGAGTCGGAGCAGACTTTAGTTTGTTGGTTAAACTCCAGCTTCACTCAGTCTTTGTCGGGATTTTAGATCAAATGCTTGAAATTATTTCCAGAGGTAATTATTTACACGCTGAACAGCAGCTGTGGTGTAACAGAGAATGATGTAACTGTATGAAATGATGAGGTCAGGTGATCATGATGAGGTCAGGTGATCATGATGAGGTCAGGTGATGAGGGGTACTTTTCACCTGAGTCGCTCTGATTTAAAGCCACGAGTGAGTCAGACCCAGACAAACAGAGAAATCCCACATGATGACGACGCGCTGAAACAATGAAGGCCGTCGTTCTGTCACGCTGAGCTCATAACAGCGACGCAGGAAACCGACCACAGGGCCTTTAGGCGGCTCCTCCTCGGCTCCCTGTCATTTGGCTCCCGCAGACCTTCACACACTGATGCAGATGAAGGTCTCTGGGCTCGAGTTGGTTAGATGAAAACACGGCCTGCTTGGCTTTTCATCTCTCAGCCCCGTCTGCTGCTCGGATGATGAAGAGGACTGTGGTCAGCTAACCCAATTTGCTTTGGTAATAGCTCGAGCCAATCACACAATGACAGAGTAGAGGACTCGTGGTTTTCTCCTGAGGGAGACAAATGAAAGTGATGCAGTAATAAAAGGCCAACACACACACACACACACTGCAGGGTTTGTGTTGCAGAGTGTGTGTGTGTTGGTGCTGAAGGTCAGCACCGATGTCCATTATCAGGACCTGCATCTGGTCTCACTGCGGGGACAGACACCATGACTTGCCCTTGCACTGGCACATGCTCAGCTGTTGGTTCCTGGACCAGAGCAACACACCATCCAGAAATAAACCAACCCAGTTCCTCCCCAGTTACAACCTCAGCATCGCCCCCCTGTGGTTTTCACTGCACGACCCCGCACACACACACACACACACACACACACACACACACACACACACACACAGTCCTTTGTATTACTAGTAATCATCTGTGTTGATGAGACTTCTATAAATACGTCGGTGTGGTGGACCTCGCCAGCGTCTGATTGCTCTTCAGGGGTAATAGCTTAGCTTTAGCTTAGCTTAGCTTTAGCTTTGGAGTCACATTTGGATGGACTGATGGGACGAAGCCTCATTTTCTTCACCAACTCTCAGAACTTTTGTACTCGTACTTTTACTTGACTTGGAGTATTTCCATCTTACGCTACTTTCTACTTGTACTCACTTCATCTCAGAGGTGACTTTGCAGATTCAGATAAAGAATACAGTCAACACATTATTTTCATCCCCAGGGGGAAATCCATGAGCTGCCCAGCAGCACCTCTAAGAGCTGCAACATTAAACTGATGAACACATGAATGCATCAATAATAAACATTATTCTGAAACGGATCATTCTGCTCAACAAATACTTTTACTTTTGGTACTTAAATGACATGTTAATGCTAATACTTCTGTTCTTAAGTAAACGTCTTTCACCAGTGGAAAGACATGAATGAACATCCAGAGAGAAAAAGCTTATAAGATCAATAACAAACAGCTTTACAGTTTATCCAGTAAACCAGAGTACTGTACAGTACTGCATAGTTACTGCACAGTACTGCATAGTTACTGCACAGTACTGCACAGCGGCAATCTGACTTTGACATCTGTTCATAGAAATATATACAAAGTCCATGAAAACAACCTGTAAAATCAGCAGCAAACCGAGCTAAAAGCTAAGCTAAGGCTAACGAGAGTTTAGCTAAAGCTGTGCAGAGCTGCCTGCAGCAAACTGAATCCAGAGCAGCTGCTACAGTCGAGGAGCTCCTCCCAGTTCCAGCTCTGCTACAGGTCTGTGGGTTTGAGTGGCTTTTTTTTTGGGGGGGGGGGGGGGTACGTAAAACAATGCACACAAAGCCTTCAAAAGCTTCATATCTGCTGCTCAGCTCTGCATGTCGGCCCGCTGCTCAGCTCTGCGTCTGTGGGACAGTGTGGAGTTTAAAGAACTGCAGTTAAAACAGAGAGGACGGAGGAACAGAACTCCTTTTGTCGGCCGTCCTATTAATGAGCATCCACCATGCCCCCCCCAGCACAGAAACGGCTGTACAGACTGTTGTTTTGACTCAGTAACAGGGGGATGATGGAGGGTGTGAAATTAAAGAAGTGCAGTTACGTCACAATAGTTAGTTTGTGAACCAGCTGAAGCTTGTTGTCAGTTCTCAGTATGAACAGAGTGTAACGAGTACTGCGTTTGTCCCCCAGCCAGCAGGCGCCTTCACTTCAATCTGCCACAAAACTTACAAAACAAACAGTAATAATACATCAGAATTCATTTATTGATTATGTTTTGTGTCATTAATCTGAAGTTATCAGAGTGAAGTAAAAAGAGCAGTATTTCCCTCTGACATGTAGTGGAGTAGAAGTATAAAGTAGCAAGTACTTCACAGCTGTGCTTCAGTACTGTACTGGAGTAAATGTACGTAGTTACTGTCAGAGTTTAAACCTCTGAAGCAGATTTCTGTTTCCTGTCCTTCTGATTGGTCACCAGAGGTCAGCGCCCGCGTCCACCTGTCAGTCATTAGGCGAGCCCTGCCGACCATGTGACAACACTTACCCTCTGACCTTTCCTGAGGCGAGCGCACAGATCTGTGGCGGCGTGTTGACGTGAACGACTCGCATTCAGCCGCTCGTGTGGAAACAATCAGTGCGTCGTGATTCTTGTTCCTCCGTCGACCGAGAAACAGCGAGCGAGGACGACGACGGTGTCCGGGATGATTCTGAGTGTTTGACGAGTGTCAGCTGGGAGTGTGACACCGGCGTCCAGGTGGAGGCCGTGACCTTTGACCCCTGTCGTTGGAATGACCTCGACCTGCGGCGACAGTGACTGAGCAGCGGTGAAATGATCGGCATCCGAAGCAGCTGATCGAGTTTCATCTGAGAAAATTCAAACTCTGTTTAGTTTTTCTTTATTGATTCTTTAATATGTTTGAAAAAATAAAAATGAACCTGCAACTTTTTTTTATTTTGAAAATCATCTTCCAATAACAAACAATCACAGTCAACATTAAGAAAATCATTAAACTCACAACACAAAAACATGGTGGACGCAGTTCTTTGTCATCCTTTATTCTGTTACAGTATAAATACATCAAATAACAAAGTAAATTAAAGAAACATGCCAAACATTTACAGTTTCCAGCTTCTCAAAAATGAGGATTTGCTGTTTTTCTAAAATAAGAAATATTAAGGATAAAAAACATGAAAGCAAAATGCCAACATGAATATTGACCGTGTGCCTACAAGAAATACACAATAGCATAAAAATATACACTCATAACACATTTATTCACATTCAGGTTTCACTGTTTACTGACACGTTTCAGACCAAATGATTAATGAAGATATTGATGAGCAGATTAATCAATAATCAGTGGTGGAGGAGGAGGAACCCATAAAGGAACGCTTCAAACATTCAACATCAACGCATCTGGAGATACGAGCTTTTCACTGGACGGGAAGGAACAACTGTAGTGGAGTAAAAAGTACAATATTTACGTATTTATTTAGAAGTCAGTACAGTACTGAGTAAATGTACTCAGTATCAGTGTTCCAGTCTGACACAACATGGCCGCTTCGCTTCACTTCGCTTCACACGTTAAAGCTGTTCTGGGATGAATTATTCCTCAGATTGTGTCACGTCCAGTGACAGGAGTGGTAAACTCTTGACTTCCTTCACGGAGGAGGCGCGGGGTGGGGGTGGGGGTGGGGGGGCACAGACATGAGGAGGGAATGCCTGGAGGCGGGCTGTGGATCGTGGGCTATGCCTGGCAGTTGGCTGAGGATGGATTAGTTTACACACGCTCATGGCTTTCACAGTAACTCTATCCGTGCCGCAGCCCAGCTTCCCTTGGCCCAAAGCGAGACACAGACTGCAGCTTCGTCTCTGATAAGACGTCACGTTTCATCAGCCCCTCGTACGTTTTCATCTACACACCTTTGTGATGTCACGGTGGATAAATGTGCTGAAGTGAACAGACCCACAGAAGAAAGAGGCATGAGAAGACAGGAGAGGGGAAAGTACCTCAAATTTGTACATGAATGTAGTAAATGTACTTAGTTGCATTCCACCGCTGCCGTCAGGTACGATGTATTACAAAGTATTTCCTCTGCTCACACCTGGTCCTCTTCACCCTGAGCTCACGGCTTCTCTCATTGGCTGTTTGTGCTTCTCCATCAGCCTCATTCGACTCCTGCAGGCAGTGAGCCTGGACACACACAGGAAACACAAGCACCGAGGTATACATGACACACACACACTCACTGTACACACTGCACACACTGCACATACACACTGTACGCACTGCACATACACACTGTACGCACTGCATGTACACACTGTACACACTGTACACACTGCACACACTGCACATACACACTGTACGCACTGCACATACACACTGTACGCACTGCATGCACACACTGTACACACTGTATATACACACTGCATGTACACACTGTATATACACACTGTACACACTGCACGTACACACTGTATGCACTGCATGTACACATTGTACACACTGTATATACACACTACACGTACACACTGCACATACACACTGTACTGTATTAAAGATGTGTGATAAGGTAATAAACAACACATTGTGTGTATATTTTGACTTTTATAGAGCACAAAGGTCCAGATTTACACTTTTTATTTAAGAACAGCTCGATGGGAGATTTCGGGCGTCGTCATGTTGCCAGCTGTCTTTGTCTTTGCTGTGGAATGCAGCACATTCGTCTGATCGTTAGCAGAAAGTCGTGCACATGTCATGAACATAAACAGAGCTTTGAGCTAAATGCTAATATTAGCATGCTAATGTTCACACAACACACGGTTTATAATTTAATAAAAATCTGAATCATGAAATCAAAGCAGTGGAATTTAGAGCAGTGTGGTGAAAAGACGTTTGACGTTTGGACCAAACCGCTCCAGTGTTTGGACTAAACCAGTGTTTCAGCCGTAGTTTATTGACCATATTGACCCAAAAATACGCGTCTGCATTAAAATGACCTTTGGGCTCAGTTATTATGACTTCTGTCTGTCGGGAGCAGAGGAGGAAGCCTCGAGCTGGATGGGCAGGAGGTCAACAAAACATGGAGCGTTAAGGTGGGAGACCGCTGCTCGTTTCCTGTTTCCAGTCAGCGTTGGTTTCTTTTAACCGTGACCGCCATCGTTCTGAACCTTAACAACGTCGTGACTCCGATGCCAAAGCACACAATCTGCCCAGTTTGGCTTTTCCACCTGGTAAATATTTCGGTCAGTTAATGTTGGTGTGTATCCGCAGGTCAGTCGTATTAAAAGTTGGCAGAAAAAGAAGAAAATGTGCATTAATTTCTAACATTTTACATTAGCAGAGATGGTGGTTTCCCTCGGTCCTCTTCTGTTTGACGTTCAGGTAGGACGTCCTCGATGGTTCAGAGTCTGGACTGTAATTCTCAGTTCCAGTAAAATCTCTCCGTTTATTGGCTGTCATGTACTTTGGGGATTACTCCTCCCTGTACTCAACTTGTCAACACGTTGTAGTAAAAATGGATCTTCTGTGAGGGATCATTTGAACTGTGACAGCAGAAGAAGTTTGTTTCAGCCTCCAAACGGAGCAGGACGGGAACGACTTCCCTGACAGCTTCACTCGGCCATAATTCAATTTCAGCCGCGTGTTTCGCCGTCTTCCCGAAGACGGGATGAAGTAAAACAAACACTCAGTGTTAGCCTTTCCCCTCCTTCCCACCTCTTTTCATTTCCTCCCTTCCTCAGGTCTAACTGGTGCAGACAGGAGTCTAAACAGCTTGTTGGGGGGGCGGTAAATGAACAGCACATTTCTTTTTCAGGAGGAGGTGAAGGATGGACGCAAACCAGCGGTGGAGAAATGAAAACAGGTAAATTTAACACAGCAGAACGTTTTTCAAGCCTGAACGCTAACAATGTGCCCTCGTCTCCGTCTGTGCGCTGAAGAGGAGAAACCACGCTCAGAATTTATTTTCAGGTGAACCATCATTCACGCTTCAACTGCTTCCTTTCCATCAGCAGGTCGCTCGGCTGAACCTCGCTGACGCTGGAGGAGAATCAGCTGCAAACGATCACTTCTTTGGTTCGGACGCCATGAGCCGACGTTTGAGTACCACATGTTTAAAGCTCGTTGTTGAACTCTGAATCAGATGACTGTAATGTGGAAGGAATGGCGTGTGGAGGAACAGAGAGGTCATCAACTCTGCAGCTTGTTTGGCCTTTTTAGCCTCTTTTACCTCATCGTTAGCATGCGGTTCAGTCTCAGGTGGAATGGTTCTGCCGTCGTATTGATGTGAGAGGTGACTCACTTCATCATGATGTTCTCATTAGTGTCCGCTCACACCAGTATTTTCACAGCAAAATTGGCTAAAAGCTTCAGGATGGCTCGCAGAACTAGCTGGTGAAGTAATGTAGATACCTAGCTAACCGCTAACATGCTGAGAACGTGCTAGTTCTGGTTAGTCTAGTTTGCTTTCTCTGCTGTTTACTGATATTTTAGTCAGATAAAAGATAAATCAGTCTTTTAAATTGAGCTGTGTGAACTTGTTTAGTGATCAAGCTAAGTAGCATGCTAACTGACAGCTAGCTAACCCCTAGCTTGAAACACTTTTTGTTACTCCTCAAGAAAAGGTGCAAACTTTTATTACAGTGAATTGATGTAAAATCCTGAGATCAAAATGTCAACAGGCAGAAAATGGGGGGGGGGGGAGGCTCAGAATTAGCTTAACCGGCTAGCACTAGCATGTTCCTGGCTGGCTAGCATGTTAGCAGTTAGCTCGTCCTCTGCAGTAGTTTACATGTAGCCCTGTGTGTCAGCTGTGCTGCCTGTTCTTCTTATCTTTGTGTCAGCGAGTCGGCCATGTTTCTGCACCGACACTCGATGAATTCGTAGATCATGGGAGTCAAAGGAGCCTGCTGGTCTCCTCTTCCTCCCTCTGACAGGAGTGGACAGCTGAGGGTAATCCTCCGCCCAGCAGATGCTCATATGTAGGACATGCTCGCAGGTTTGATCTCTCTGTCTCAATGTAATGTGTAGAGCCGCCGCTCTCTGGACCAGTAATCCTGGGCTCTTACACCACAGCCCACGGAGGTCCTGAGTGTCAGCAGCACATTTTTCTCTCCCACCCACCCACACACACACACACCCACCCACCCACACACACACACACACACACACACACACACACACACAGGCAGCATCACTGACACCTCAGAGCTAAATATACCACGAGTGACAACGACAGGTGACCAAGCTCCTCCACAGACCGGCCAGCTCGGACACAGGGGGGTCACAGGGTGTGAGTGTATGACTCTGTGTGTGTGTGTGTGTGTGTGCGTGTTGATTGGACGGAGGGGGTGGCGTTTGAGCGTCAGGGGCTGCTGAGTGTAGACTACCTCGGCTCAGTGCGGACTGAGCTCAGATCCAAGCGCAGCCCAGTTCTGGGTCCCCCTCTTCTCTAAGCCAGCTGGTCTGGCTTAATATCACTCCTTCGTTCTTTCTTTCTTTCTTTCTTTTTTAATCCTTTCTTGTTTGATACAAGGGATCGACCGAGCAAACCCACAGCTGGAGCTGCTGGGGAACCTTCCAGGTGAAGACAGAACAAAGAGCAGCGGTGAGTGGAGGGCGGCCGATGACGCCTGGTCGTTAAATGGGAATACTGTTCGGGGAAACATGAGGTCTGAGAAGGAAACTGAATTCTGAATTAGATTAAAGCAGGAAAATTTGTTTTTTTTCCTTTTTTGACCACTTGGGGGCAGTAAAACAAGCTGTAAACACAAAATTTTAAGCGGACATGGCTAACGCGCTAGCAAACAGCATTAGCATTCATTTGGAGTCATTTCTTTGGTCTCTTAGTAACAAATCTGTCCAGTTTTCTTTGTCTTTTTGCTCTGTTTTGGGTCTCCTCCAGCTCCTAAGGGACATATCTGGCTCTTTAGCTGCTAATCGCTAACTGTGTCTGCTGTTTGCTGCTCAGCAGGTAGTGAACTGTGGCTTCATCAATAGAGCCTGATCAATACTGAGCCAATACTGATATTGATATTTAACAGTTGATAAACTCATAGGAAAAAATTAGTTATTTGACATACTTTTAACAACATTTCTCGTCACATATCATCCGACGTATATCCACTGCTTTATGTGCGATAAGCTAACATCAGCCGACTTATTGATCTCTTTCTATTAATCAAGGCTTTACGTCTGAAAATGTTGCTGCTGATGAGACTGTAGAGAGTCAATCTGAACACTGAAGTCGTGGAACGTAAAAACAAACAATGAGCTGAAAGACGCTAAAACGCCACATCGAGCTGCAGAGATGCTGCTGGGTTTGTCTCAGTACTCAAAGTCTTTTGTTCCATTGATACTATAGAATTATTGATCAGTGCAGCCTAAAGGCAGCAGCTGTGACACCGTGGACTCGTGACAGACATGTTATTTCCTTCTGACGGTTGTTTGTTGTAGTCGGTGATTGGAAGTATACCCTGGTCGTAAAAGTTTGTGCTGCCACTTAAATTCATTTAAAATGTGTTTTGTGAATTTGGATTTGAAGTCTGTGGCCTGATTGTGAAGCTGAATGCTGTGATTTTTATGAGTTTAAGAAAATGTGTATATTTGAAGACGATAAGAAGCAAAGATGAAAAGAATTCGTACAAACTGGAGATTTATTGAGCTTTCACATCAGTCTTCATCGTTTTATGCGTTAAAGCTGTTTTATGACACGAACGCTGCATGAACTCTTTGTCTCGTGCTTTTACATCATTGAATCTGTTGGTAAATAAAACACTGATCAGATCTGATTTTTACTACTCCAGAAATCAAACATCTGACCCCTGACATGAGCCTGCTGGTCCATGTCTGCGTCTCGTCTGTTTGTCTTCGTGACTTGAGTGAAAACTGATGCCGTCATGTTTGTTAAAGGGTCCACTTACTGGACTCTTCACAGGTTGTTACTGCATTTCAGGGTCTTTGTCACTTTGTCCAAAGTCAACACTGAACTTCATTCTTACTTAAACTCATCAAATCCAAATAAAAGTAGAGATAAATTTCAAGATGATGAATCGAGTAAATAGTTTAGGAAATGCTCACCTCACTGTGTGAGCAGAGGAGACAAAGGATTAACGTTTGATCCTGAAATAATCGAATGGAAAACAGAGTTCAGAAATGATATTCTATAAAATGTGTATTTCCATAAAACCTGGAACTAAAAGTTTGTTTTTATCTGTAATTTTAAAACTTTACATTGTTGGTAAATGATTTCTGCCGGCTGAGTAAAGAGTCTGACTGATGATTTCTGGTACCTAAACAATGTGAGATCAGTTTTACTGTTCTTAAAATTTAAAGCTGATTGACCTTAATGCTGCAAATTAAACATGATTCCAGGAGTTTTTCTCATTTGTCTTTTATTATGAAATGCAGTAACAAACCTTTGTCTCGTGTTCAGGGTTTAATAAAGACCTTAAAACTACCAGAAACTTTGTTCAGGCTTCCTGATAACCACACAGGTGCAGGTGTTTACCTGCACAGGTACAGGCCTCAGATTGTTCTGTCACAAAGATTTTAAAATAGTAAATTATTAGTTTGTGGTGTTTAAAGCTCATTGGTTCATTGGCTGCTCCCTCAGCTTCAGTTGTACATGTGAATGTTTGCTGGTTTTCTTTGTTTTTCTGCAGGAAGAAACTGAATTTATTTGGTTTGGACTGTCAGACAAAACAGACTTTTAGACTAAATGATCAATTAATTCCATAATTTATAGGCAGATATTCAGCAGCTACAGCTTCAGTTTTGTGAATATCTGAACTTGTTTTACACGGAACGGTTGATCGATCAGTCAGGATGATACTTGGCACATTCACTGATAATGAAAATAATGGTTAAATGCGGATCTAATGGAAACATCACTGAATGAACACATGAACAGATCAGTGATCAATACAGCTGCACTTTGATCAGTGTCCGCTGGGAGGCAGTGTTGAACCTGATCAAACGTGTCAGCTTTAAATGAAGTGTTTCCTCTCAGTTTGGAGACTAAGAACCTGTTGAATTCAACATTAATTAAAATTAAGATTATTCACATTCACCGATAAAACACGTGATTCATCCCGTCACGTGGATTCAGCTTCAGGCTTCATCATTCAGATCAATTCTCTGTTCTCATCTTCTGTTTGTTTCCTGTGTTTGTGCGCGTGGGTGTGCGTGTGCACGCGTGTGCCTGTGATGCCGCCGCCTCCTGACGTCCAGGTGCTCGCCGACAGGAAGCGCGTGCTCCAGGAGGCTCGCCGATGGACTGAACCGCTGGACGGAGACACGCAGAGGAGAGTGACGACAGACATGCGGAGCTGAGCGGAGCGCAGAGGAGCAGAGAGGAGCAGAGCGGAGCGCAGAGGTACAGTGAGCTGAGTGCGGGACGGTGTGTGTGATGCGGGCCGTGCGTGACGCGCTTTAGCCGGAGAGTCTCTGCCCAAACATCTCACCTCCGGTCTGCGCGGAGAACTTCTCCTCCGGCGGCGGTGTTCGGCGCGCAGGGTGTAGTTTAGAGGCCGGAGCTGCAGCTCGGTGAACGGGCTTGGTGCGGGGCCGCGGAGCCGGGTCGACCTCTCCGGGTTCGGAACTTTTCTGTCAGCCCGTCGAGCCATGTGAGGAGCTGAAGTGTTACTTTACGCAGCAGCGGGTAAGAGAGCGAAGTGAAGCTGATGTAGAGAAAGTTTGTCTCTGATGGACACCAGGAGACGCGCTCAGGTTTGTTCCTGTGAGGAACCTCAGTCATTATTCAGTTCAGAGTGTTTTTAGCTGCTTCTCTGTGTTTTTACGCGCAAATAACGCGCAGAGTTTGGCGCAGAGTCCGTGCGCGCGGAGCTGTGAGCTGCTCAGGGCCGGATGCAGTGATTTGGGGGTCCGGGGCAAACACAGGAGCAGGTCCCCCCTTCTGGTTTTAGAGCCCTTCAGACTGGATTTATGGAGGTGGAGGGGTTTTAATCTCGTTCAGAGCGTGTTGGTAATTATTCAAATGTGGATCCGTTTTCAGCCTCCACCTCAGTAACCAGTGCGGGGGGGGGGGGGGGGGTGTTTGCTAATTGGATGATGGACATGCTAACACCAGCAGGGTGAAATAAAATCCATCAGGAGAGTAAAACTCTGTAAAGGCCAATTTCAGCTACAGGTAGGTCCTGATGTCCTCTGTTGACCTGTTTTTTTTGTTTTTGTTTCTGTATTATGAATTAATGTCAGCAGCTCCTGTTTGTGTACTCATGGATGAACAGACACTGGGTTATTTAAATGCTGCTTTGTTCTGGATGCACATCAGAGATGATGATATTTTCAGGAAGTGTAAGTCACGCTGAATCATCTTAATGTGTGTTTCATGTGTGTGTGTTGACATTTGACTGAGTTTTGAGAAGCAGTGTGATTTTTGTCTGGCCAGCAGCACATGAAACACGCTGTCGTCCAATTTTCATTAAAAAAAAGGCCAAATTTCACACTGAGCTCGTTAAAAAAAGCAGTGAAGAAGAAGAACAAGCAGCTTTTTATGCAGAACAAACCTAATGATCCACTTTAAGAAACAAGGACGTCGCTCTGGAGGGAATTTAAATTACAGGCCGACTGAGGAGTTTGCTGAATTGTGGCAGTAATTATTCGTGGCATGGAGGTGAAGAATGACAATGAAACAAAACCAAGCTAAACAAAAACACAACCGGCTGCCAGAGAACCAGATAATAGTCCATTTCTGCCCAGATCTGCTGCGTCACCAGTGTCCACACAGCTCAAACTGTCCTGGACAAACATGAGAGTGGAACCAATCCTCCATCTGATGTTGACAAGAAACCAAATCATGTTTTCCGTTATGTCAAACTGTTCCCTCAAAGTGCTCTCGCTGAGTCTGGAGCTGATCAGACATCAGCATGAAGAGAGAGGCTTTGCCCGTGAAGACGCTGCAGATGTCGGCGTGCTATCGTTCACGTATGCTGAGCATGTGGCGTGTTGTCTGTGCCACAGCATGACTCACCCCCTGCTTATGGAGGGGTATCCCTAACCAAACCACATGCATTAGATCACATTACCTGCCTCCACAGCCGACACCTAAAAAGGGATTTCGACCACTAATTTAGCCTCTGTTTGTTTTTGAAAGTTGACGAGACACTTTGAACTCTGTTGACAGCCTCGAATCACTCGTCCAGACATGAACAGTAGATTTAGTGAAGATGTCTGCCAACACACAGGTGTGCAGATCAGCTCTTGGCCTGTGTTCAGGCACTCGTGCTCACCTGAAAAACCACGATTGTCATGTGATTTGTTGCGCAGTATAAGGAAGAAGTTCAGTGAAGTCTTTGAATAACTGAATTATTAATCTGTGGCAGTGAATCGTCATTTTCAGGCAGACGTAATGGAACACAGCAAGTTTCTTTCCAGCTGAAGTGATAGCTGTCATTAGCAGATTGGATTAGCTGTTGCTAGCTAATTAAGCTAACATTAGCTTCATGAGTTGTCTGTTTGACTTTATAATGTTTTCTGCTGATTTGTTTTCAATCAGAACCCTGTAAAAGGGTCTTAAATACAAACTTGTTGGCTACATACACAGTATCATGCTAACAGACTCAGGCTAGCTAACATGCTAACTTGCCTACTGGCTAAAGGTCAGCGGTAAGAATGATAAGAAAAAATCAAACATAATGCTGTCTGGATGCTTCATGGACATACTTAGAAAAATGCTAGCTGTTTCCCTTAGCTTCCAGTCTCTGTGCTAAGCTAAGTTAGCCCGCTGTTGGTGCTAGCTTGTCAATCTCCTCAGCTAACTCTCGGCAGGAAAGTGAATAGTCATGTTTTCCAAAACGCTGAGCGTTTCCTTTTGATTGTTGTGCCCTTTTATTACTTTAAAACTTTCATTAGCTGGGTTCAGTTTGACAGAAACTGGTTTTGCTTCCTGTTTTAGGATAAAACAACTTTATTAATCCCTGCTGGAAAAAGTGTGTAATCATGTTTGCGTTGGCCGGGAATCGAACCCGGGTCAACTGCTTGGAAGGCAGCTATGCTAACCACTATACCACCAACGCCACAGCAGTCAGAGCGCCTTCAGTCCACCCAGAGTTCACTTCCAGACGCAGTCGATCTAAAACAGACTCATCAGGCTGAACGACGCGCCCGTTCACAGCCTGACACCCCCACCCCTGACCGTCACCCCTCACCCTCCAGCGACCACCCACCCACCCACCCTGCCTGTCTGACCATGAAGGCATACAAGGGCGCTGCCACATGTCACCCGTCAGCCATTGCTCTGCGCAGACTGTGCAGCACGTATGCAAACAGGCATTCACGCAGTCAGACTCTCTCTGAGGTTTCAGCGTGTTGGAAAATAATTGGCAAGGCGGCGAGAAAGCGAGGGAGCAGCTGAGGACTGCGTGAGATGGCTGATTTCCATCTCTTCCTCTGCTCAACAGTCGCTCTCTGTCTGTGAACCAGAAACCAGTCGTATTGTTGTTTGGGGTAAAAAGTTCATTCTTTTATTTTTGGAGTCCTTCTGCTTTACACTGAGGCTATAAATAGCGGGGAGGTTTGTGCGTGTTGGCGTGTGGAGGGCGAGCTGGGTGGAGGTTTGCTGTCATCCTGGAGGAGATCAAACTCTGCATTAAATCACACCTACAGATAGCAGCACACACACACACACACACACACACCCACATGCTGATCCTCATTGCTTTATGCAACGTTCCCTCAACGTCTGGCGTCTCGCTTTGGCCTAAAATTCCCTTTCACGACGACATGCTGAGTGTGCTCGTCTGCGAGCGCTCTAAATTTAAACCGTGTTGATCCTTGTGCTGTTTTCCTGAAGCGAGGTGGGCTCGCAGGCAGCGTGACTCAGACTCCAGATATTCGTGTAACGCTCTCCGGCTGGCGTGTCGCTGCTCGCTGCAGACGATTCGATAGTATCGCAGCGCTTCATCACAGTGTTTGTTTTGTTGTGGCAAAACACATCAATTATGAGTCCATGACAGAAGCTATCAGTTCATATTCATCCAGTCCTGCTGGAGACAGCGAGGAGCAGAGGAGGTGGAGATCACACGGAGCAGCTGAGCAGCCCTGAGACCACTGATTATCGCTCTTATTGATCTGCTGCTTATTTACTGGATTAATCCATTGGTTCTTCAGATCAGCACAAGTTTCCAGAGCCCAAAGTGACGCCTTCAAAAAAGAAAGCATCCATTTCTGATCAGAAAACAGAGCTGGAAAGAAAATTAACCGTGAACTCTTGATCTTTTTACAAACCAGTTAATTGATTAATCAGTTAAACGTCTACGATATGCAGAGAGTCAGCTGTGAAAGTGTCCACAAACAGTGTCATAAATGTGGTTTGACATTGAGCCGAAAGAGTCGATTTCCAAGCAGACGCACCAGAATTCAGAGATTTCAGCTTCTCACGTGTGAAGATTTTCACAGCAAAGTGAATATTTTTGGGTTTTGGTCAAACAAACATTTCTGAACCTCAGGCTGTGGGAAACTGTGACGGATGTTTTCTGCTGTTTTTAGATGTTTTATTGACCAAATAAGCGTTAGATCATCTGTGATGAAACCATTGTCTTCCATGTGACGATGAGGGCGATGAAGAACGTCTGTTACCACACTCAGATTCTCCCTCTTTGCTGAAGAACACACCTGCGTCACCTCCGTACGTCTTCACGGCTCTGATCTTCCTCCTCATTTCATCCCATGAGCCTGAGCGCCACCGCCGCCACCGCCACCTCCTAGTCTCACTTCAGCCCACCGCGATGACGGCGCGACAAGAAAACACGGCGTGTTTGTGTTTGTGTGCGTCTGCTTCAGCGTGTGTGAACATCCAGTTAACTCTGTGACCTGAGCTCTTAAGCTCCACTTCAGGAGGAAGACACGGGTCACATGGCGCGCGCGCACACACACACACACACACACACACACACACACTGATGGTCACCTTTAATCGCTCTAACACTCATTTCTGTGTGCTCTTTTAAACCCTTCCCTGTGTTTCGCGCTCTGTGGCGCTCCACAGATCAGCAGCAGATTTGCTGACAGTCGAGCGCTGATAGAGAATTTCCCATCACTCCTGGCGGGAAGGAGGCCGTCTTCTCTGTAACTGCTCCTCCTCACGGTAAGAAAAGGGAGAATGTCTTAACGTGACGGCTCAGAGGAGGTGGAGGTCAGAGGTCAGCTGGACGGAGCTTGTGCTCGTGTGTGTGCAGCTTCCACGTGGTCCAACATTCATCATTAGTCACACACAGGACGTCTGAGCAGAGACACCTGAAGCCAGCGTGGAAAGGCCTGAAAGCAAAATCTGGATGTTTTTGTGGTTTTCAGAGTCGTTTCTGTCAGCTGGGATAACGTTGCACCAAAGCACCAGTGAAGAAACACGAGCTGACCGGCTGGAAACAACCAGCTCATCCAGATTATCACTTCATCTGGAAGGAAAACTGAGAAGTTGAGGCAGGAAGTCGGTTCATACCTTCATGTTTTCTGAAGATACACGCAAATATTTTAGAGAAGCTACGCACAGAAAGGCCTGATGGGTAACCGGAGGTCGCAGAAGCTCATCTGGTCACTGATGATCCCCTTCAGACTGCGTCCTGCTCCTTGAGCTGGGCTCCATCCAACGCCAGCTTGAACCAAACATCATCGAGATGATTCCTCACAAAATCTCAAAGTTTCTCCGGTAACGTTCGTGCGATCGCTTCCTGTCCAGCTGTGCTTTGTGTTCAGTGCTAACGTTAGCACACAAAACCAGTAAATGAGGATGGACACAGTAAAGCGTGTTAGCGTGCTGCTGCTAGCGTTTAGCTCAAAGCATCGCTGTGCTCGCAGAGCGTGTTAGCGTGCTGCACACGCTGTGCTGAATTACTGAACTTTTCTCAGATTTGAATCCTTTTCTTTTGTAATCTTTCGGATTAACGAACGCAGCCTCCCTCTTTCACTCGTTCATCCGACTCCTTGAAACGTCTCTGTTGGGATATGTGTTCATAAACTCCTGCTGATGTCTGAGTCTTTCATAATGTTTGAAAGTGGGTTTGTTTCTCCTTCCGACCAGAACGCAGAGCTGACAGTGTGTCGCAAACTGCTGTGAAAACCTCAGATGAGCCGCTGAACGCGCTGTGTACACGTCCAGAGATAATGTAAGAGATAATAACAAACTCCAGCTGTTGTATTCTGCTCAGATGATCCAGATCTGACTCTGGACGTTGTCATGTTCAGCATGTTTGTGGAGTTTCATTGAAGTCAGCGTTCAGCTTGTCTCATCTCTCGTAAAGCACGCTGCGTTTCCTCTTTTTGTCTGAAAAAGCTTTATTATCGTGAGCGGCCTGAGTCTCTGACGCTCGGCTCGAGTGTTTTCCCGCTGGCTCGTCCCGTCTCAGCTCCACCCAGACAGGAAGTTTTGTGTAAAGCACAAAATCCTGTCTTCAAATGTGGTTTCTCAGAACCTCCAGATGTGCTTTTATTCGGCGTGTGGTAGAGCCATCACTCTTTATCGTTTGCATTCTGACATGCCGGTTGTTTCGCTTCCCCCTGAGGGTGCAGTAACCCCCTGAGGAGGCTGGTTTCTGGGTGTGTCGGGGGATCCCGCCGCACTGAATGGACAGGCATGCAAACAGATAATAATGTTGCCTGCCTGTGCGTGCATGGCGGTTACACTCTGCATTATAGCTTGACATGATACCCACACGCAACCCGGTCCTGGTAATTAAACGCGGTGTTCATACATGCTCCTGTTCCACTTTTGTTTTGCAAGCTTTTGTCGATTTCTTTTCCGCGTGGATGTTGACTCGCCACCTCTTCCAGTGTGACACAGAATCCTGAAACCAGTTTATCCTCTTCCTGCCGTCCATGTGCAGGCATGTGTGTGCTGGAGTGTGTGACTGATTATGTCTTTAACACTAATGATTATGTCTCCTTCTGTGCAGGAACCGGCAGTTTGGGATTGAAAAGTGAGAAGCTGTGAGGGCCTGGAAGTCAATCAGAGGAGCCGAAGAAGACGACGTTTGTGACGAAGAGATCAAATATCCAAGATGGGGAGGAAAAAGATTCAGATAGCGAGGATCATGGATGAGCGGAACAGACACGTGAGTGCACAGAGGGCTGAAACAGCCTCAGACATGAAGCTTTGTGGAAACGTGTCGCCGTCAGATTAACATAAAACACGACGTCAGAAAGGTTTCAGCTTCATGCGTCTGCTGGAGCCCAAACAGCCCAACATAACGTACGTTAGCTGGGAGCTAGCGAGCCGCTCGTCCTCTGACCGAGCTCAGGAAGTCCAGCTCTCTCTGTTGTTTCCCTCAGTCTCTCCTTTTCCCTCGTGTCTCTGTTCATTTATAAATCAGACTCATAAAGCCCAGAATAAGCACAAAGTTTGAGCTCGAGTTGAAAGACTTTAAACTCGACGGACGCGTCTTCGTGTCAATTACGCCGCCTCTAAAATTCGCTTTGAGTTCTGTCTGAACACATTCTTCTAATGTCAGATCAGTCTGTAAAAATCATCTTTCTCCTCGTGATGCAGAGCAGAAGAAGTTTAAAAAAAACACCAAAATAATAATGTTCAACTTTCATCCAGGACAGCCGCACGGATGCAT
>JBBMOE010000003.1:1174065-1244077 GCA_037975065.1 Chaetodon trifasciatus
GGACGGCTGGGGGGGGGGGCGGCTGGGGGGGCGCGGCTGTGTGATCGAGTCCGCCGAGCTGTGAAAAGGACCAATGAAACATCCACCAGACGGGAATTTAGTAGAAGAGAGGCTTCTTTGTTTTGGTCATCGTTTTTTCCCTCATGTGGCAGGTTGGCATGTTGCCTCCGTGTGTGTGTGTGTGTGTGTGTGTGTGTGTGTGTGTGCGTGCGGGCTACATGCTGGATAATTATCAGCTCGCTGTATTGTGCTCGTTTAGCCTGGGAACCTTGCTGCTATTTATACATCTGAGGAGTTCGACATTCCTCACTTTTACTCCGTTAACCTCGTTTTGCTTTGGCCTCTTCTGTTGTCTGTGTGTGTGTGTTCATGTGTGTGTGTGTGTGTGTGTGTGTGTGTGCAGATTAGAAACAGATGAAGCTTTCAGTAAAGTCACACACACACACACACACACACACACACTCAGAGGCTCACATATGCTCACAGAGTAAGTCCAGTTCCTTTGTGTTGGCTGCGATCCCTCCCAGCTAAATGGCTGGAAACCGGTAGTGGTCTATAAATAGAGCGGTACACAGCTAAGAATAGCCATGACGGCTGCGAGTGTGTGTGACTGTGGTTTGCCTATGGATGAGCGAGTGTGTGCGTAAAACTGTGTGAGCCACGGGAGGAAAATAAAGAGGAGGAAGAGGAGAAGCGGCCTCAGGCTGAGTAACCAAGTTCCCCACAACCTCCTCCTCCTCCTCCTCCTCCTCCTCTTCTTCTTCTCTCCTTCCTTTTCTCCCTCCGGACCAGGCCGGCGTGAATCTCGTCACGGCGGAGGAGTGGATGTGTTTGAGAAGCTGTTTAAAGACACGTTTGATTTCTTTTATTTTTAGAAAGAGTCTTCATGTACAGCATCAGAATGTTTCCCTCATTTTAAAGTATTTGTACTGAAGTATTTATTGGTCCTGAACAGTAAAACTTCATTTGTCACAGCTCAGAGAACAGATCATTCTTATGGCTCTGCTCGGTGGTGCTTTCAGTGTCAGCGTGGGTAATAAAACTTTTGCCTTGTCAGCACCTCTGTGAGGCTGCACCTCAGCACAGGGCGGCTTTGAGCTAAATGTTAGCAATGCTAACATGCTAACAGTGACAGAGCTAACAGCTGATGTTGAGGTTTGTTTACCATGTTCATCATCTTAGTTTAGCGTGTTAGCATGCTAACATTGGCTAATATCGTTGGTCCTGCAGGTTTTGGACATAAATCAAAATATCGGACACATTAACATGTTGACTTGATGATGATGATGATGATGATGATGATGATGATGAAGAGAATGTTGGTTTTGCATTAAGTTTACTGAAGTTATTCTCATTTTATCTGATGTTTAAGCTGAAACTCACTCAGACGAAGGCGTCAAAGTCGATCTGTGGACGACAGTTTGTACCTGAAGTTTGGCTGAAAAGGCTGCATCTCGTTTCCTTTGATACATTTATTCAAGTACTGTACTTACGTAGAAATTAGAGGTACTTGTACTTTACTGGAGTATTTCCATTTTATGCTGTTTTACTCCACTACATTTGTCTGACAGCTTTAGTTACTTTTCAGATTACAGTGAAAAGCTCGTATCTCCAGATGTTGAATGTGTGTGCTGAACTGAAGGATGAAGAGCTCCTTCATGTCTTGAGAAAATTCTCCTTCTTCTTCAGCTAAATAAACTCACAAACAGCAGGTAGAAAAACACCACAGGAGTACTTTAAGTACACATGTACTCAAAGCGTCGTCTGATGTGCTGGAGGAAGAGATCTCCCACGAAAAAGAGACCAGCAGAAACTGAGAAAAGAAAAAACAGATCGATGGAAGAGAAGAGCAGCGAGGGTGGAGGTGTAGATGCATTTGGGTGAGGAGGGGGCTGGTATGATATTATGGCATCCTCCCTCCCCCCTCCACGTCCTCAGCTGTTTCGACTACCTCCAGGAAGCTGCTCAAACCACCTGCCACCACACACACACCCTGACACTCACATTCCAGTAGCTACAAGCGTCTACTCAAGTACTCAACCTCAGGGTACTTTACTCGAGTATTTCCATTGTACGCTGCTTTTCCGCCACATTTCAGACTTTATCTGACAGCCGCAGGAAAATATCAGACTGCTGACCAGTTTTTAAACCCTTCGTCTGTGTTGATGGCCTGCATCAGCAGGTCCCAACGTAGGGGTTGTGACCCCCTCAGTGGGCCACATGATGGACCTGAGGGGTCACAACATAATTAATAAGAGAGAGAAGACGTCTAGATGAGGAGCTGGAGGAGACCAGAGTCAGAGCTAAAAGAGAGAAACACTGGACTCTGGATGTGGAAACCGTCTGCTGACCGACTTAAAGGTCCAGCGTGTTCGTCAGTCGACGCACGCCGCTCCTTTAAGAGGTGAAGACGTCTTAGCGTCCTCCTCACAGCGTGTTTCCTCTGAAAATTAATGAATGCTTCGTCCAGCTCTGCTCGTGGCTGAGGTGACCCAGAGCAGCTCTTTTTACTGACAGAGGAAGGCGTGGGCGTGTGGCGGCGGTGTGGAGTGCAGCGAGCGAGGGGAAAGCAGGCCGCCGCCGTGGGTTTTATGTTTTAATAGACGAGCCAGATTGACAGATTGCGAGGGAGGGATGGGAGTGACGAGAAGCGCCGCGGAGCACAGGAGCAAAAAATAGCCTTCTACGGCCATCCCTCCGCGAGCTACGCTAGCATTGGTGGTAGCTGCCTCCCCCCGCCCTCACCCGGACCCTCCCCCTCCCCCTCTCTAAAGCCAAACAGGTGGACATGACTGAGATGAGTGGGATAGCTGTGTGTGTGTGTGTGTATGTGTGTGTGTGTGTGTGTGTGTGTGTGTGTGTGTGTGTGTTGCAACCATCCAATGACACACTGGACTAATGGGCTGTGAAGTGCTGAAGCAGGACACTGAGAGCCAAACCACATACTGTACAACACACACACACACACACACACACACACACACACGCACACACACACACGGTGGTGGAGGAAATGCTGCTCAACTCTTGTCTTCAAAAAATTCAATATTTCCTCCAAATCGTAGTCGAGTAGAAAATGGAGACTGTTAACTAAAGTACAAGTACCTCAGAATAGAATCTTACTGCAGAAGGTGCAGTACTTGAATAAATGTACACACAGTCTTCATCACCTGATACACAGAGCAGAGATTTGACAGCACTGAGACGAAGCTTGGACACCGACATGTCCCGCTCATCCACACTTTGATGTTCAGTTTGCACTCGTTAAGAAGTCGCAGTGATTCTTCTGTGTGATTGTCGTCTGGTGTCTCTGCTGGTTTCTGCTCAGGTGGCGCCCCCCTGTGTCTGACATCAGCACTGCTTCTGTTTGTGACGTTTCCTCTGTCACTCCAGTGTTGGAGTGTGTTGAAGTAAAAGTACTAACGCCACACTGTGAAAATACTCCACTACAAGTAAAAGTCCTGCATTCAAAACTGTACTTAAGTATAAGTATTATCAGCAGACTGTACTTGAAGTTAAAGTACTTCGACTGACTGTTTCAGCTCTGAATGATGCGTTTACGTACAGAAATAAGTGAAACCTGTCGTTTGACCTGGTTGTCCACACGTGTTGACGTGTCTCTTTGCTTCCCTCAGACGCTGCGTAAGAAAGGTTTAAACGGCTGCGACAGCCCCGACATCGAGGCCGACGACTCTGCAGGCCAGAGCCCAGAGTCGGACGACAAGTACCGCAAAATCAACGAGGACATCGACCTGATGATCAACAGACAGCGGATCTGTGTAAGTCCACCTCCAGTCTTTGCTCCCGTGTACTTTGACGTGTCCTCGTTGACGCTAACGGGCCGTCGTGTCCTGAACCGTCCAGCAGGGTCTGCCTCCCTCCAACTACGACATGGGGGTGTCCGTCCCCGGCGGCACCCCCGGCGGCCTGCTGTACTCCCACCCCGGCATCGGAGGCCTCAGCAACCACAACCTGCTGCCCATCTCACACACACACCTGCAGAGGAACAGCATGTCGCCCCCGCGGCCCCCCAGCACCGGAAACGCAGGTCTGTACTCTTCAGATGGACTCCTTGAAGCCTCTCCCCTCTGGAGTCTGACGCTCCTCTGTGTGTCTGCAGGTCTGATGGCTTCAGAGCTGCCCGGCGCTGTCGTCTCCACCGTCGGTACGACCTCCTCCTGCTCCTCCTCACAGCTCCACAGAGCCACTTAAACATGTTATAATGGTCACTCCTCTGTTGCTCCTCATGACGTTTCCTCCTTTTCTCCCTGTTAAATCTTTCTGGGGAGTTTTCGTGTCGTGTTTTGTGCAGATTGTGAAACTTCTCAGGCTAGTTGGTGATTTTTGAAGCCAAAGTTAGAAACACGTGCAGTCCTGTTTGAGAAATAAAATGGAAGATTGAGTCCAAGCAAGGAGCCGAAGGAAGTGCTGCTGAGTCGCATCACAGTCAGGTTGAGCCTGGCAGCGGCTGCAGGAAGTAGACAGAGTCTGAAGCGCTTCCTGTTTGTCCAGATCAGTCACAGATGAATGAAACGGCCGTGAATTATACTGAAAAGTCCGTTTAAACTCCTCCTGTGTGTGTCTGCAGGAAACGGCAGCTACAGTAACCACTGCACCTCCCCCGGCCTGCTGTCTCCTGGAGGAGTTTCCAAGAACATGCAGGACAAGAGTCCTCCTCCAATGAGCATGAGCCGCAAGCCTGACCTGCGGACGCTGATGCCGCCCTCCAACAAGTGCAGCAACATGCCGACCATCGTGAGTGCGCCGCCCGTCTGCACCGTCACTTTGTGGTTGTGTTGATTCCCTGAAAGCTCCTTTGTGATGCTGCAGACTCACTTCAGTCTGTGCTTTAATGCTGCTCCAGTGTGAGGATTTTGACCTGATGTTGGTGAGTAATCCTGAAAGCACACGAGACGATGAACAGAACAGCAAACGGGCCAAAATGAGACTAATCAATAAGAATCAGTCAATGATAACGGACAGCGCTGATCATCAAGTATCAGGTGCAAAGTAATGGTGATTTGAAGTAGTACTGCCTGTGGATGAAGTATTCAGGTCGTTTACTTCAGTGAAAGTAGGAGTACCACTCTGTTAAAGTACTCCTTTATGAGTAAAAGTCCTGCATTTAAAAGTGCAAAAGTATTATCAACATGTACTTGAAGAATAAAAGTACCCACTAATCAGACATACTGATCTCATTTTCTGCTTAATTATAACTGATTTACATGTGAAGGACATTTTAATGTTTTAGTCGGTCGAGCTGAAGCTAACGCTAAAGCTAATTTACATACTGATGGTTTCATTTACTGCATAACAGCAAGTGTGAAGTATCTAAAGCTGGCACAGACTTTACTGCAGTAGAAAGTGAAGTATTTCCCTCTGAGGTGGAACAGTAAAGCAGAATGAAACTGAAATAAACTACATTTCAGAGTTTTTTTGCTGAACTTCACTTCAGAGTGAGTTTCCTGTCCGTCCTCGTTTGTTTGGAGCTGAAACTGAAGGAATCTGACGAATGTAAACAGCCGATTAGACACGAGGAGGGAGCGGCTTTCAGCCAATCACAGGACAGAGCTGCAGCTAAATGTTCCTCCAGTTTAAACTCGTGTACACTTACTCAAGTACTGCACTTCACTGCAAGTACTTTATACCTGTACTACAACATGTCAGAGGCAGATGTTGTACGTGTTACTCCGTTACATCTGTCTGACAGCTTTAGTTACTCTGCACACTCCTTCCTGTCCAGTGGAAAGCTCGTATCTCCAGATGTGTTGAATGTCTGTGTTGAACTGAAGGATGAAGATTTCCTTCATGTCTTGAGAAAATTCCCCTCCTTCAGCTCAGTAAACTAGAATAGAATAGAATAGAATAGAATAGAATAGAATAGAATAGAATAGAATCTGGTGCAGTAAACACACATGAATGCAGCAGGAATCTGAACTGATAATAAACAAATGTCTCTTTCCTCTGCAGAACCAGAGAATAAATCACTCTCAGAGCGCTCAGACGCTGTCCACTCCTGCCGTGTCCATCTCTGCTCAGACTCTACCTGGACAGGGGATGGGCGGATATCCGTCCACGCTGTCCTCCACCTACGGCACAGGTGATCACAGCAGAGCAGCTGCAGCAGACGAGGCGCTCGGACGTCACGTAGGATCGATGATAACGATGTGTGTCTGTCCCTCAGAGTTCTCCCTCGGCGGCGACCTGTCCTCCATCTCCGGCTTTGGAGCTTCTGGTCTTGGATCGGTAACAAACTGGCAGCAGCAGCAGATACAGAACCTGCAGCACTCAGCTCTGGGACACATGGGGTGAGCCGGATGTGGTAGACATGTTTGTGTCCTCGGAGCCTAAAACAGGATGCAGAGGGAATGAGTCAATGGGAAAGATCGATATCCAATGAGAGCGCGAGGAGGGGCGGGAGAGAGGCAGCACTCAGACCAGTTACTGAAGTGAAAGCAGTAATACCACAGTGTATCTATAACAACACATCTTCATTTATTTGAACTTATTTAACTGAAGCT
Organism: Chaetodon trifasciatus; assembly: GCA_037975065.1. Taxonomy (NCBI): domain Eukaryota; kingdom Metazoa; phylum Chordata; class Actinopteri; order Chaetodontiformes; family Chaetodontidae; genus Chaetodon; species Chaetodon trifasciatus. The sequence continues at coordinate 1,180,587 of JBBMOE010000003.1, forward strand.
TTCAAATAAATTCAGTGAAACTGCTGAAGTTTAGCAGAGAAGAAGAAGAAATAGCCGAAAACACAATTAATTACACTTAAAAACACTTGATGAGTCATCAAAATCTGAGTCATGTCTGGAGTTTAAAGGAGATGAAAAAGGAGAAAAGCCTCATTTCCATCTTTCAGTCTCATATCTGCGTCCTCATTGGTCAGAAATCAGATTTTTTGTGAGAAATGTGAGATTTTAAAAGTCTCTTCTTATTGGCTGACGTCGCCTCCGTCTCGTCCTCCAGGAACTTGTGCCAGAACTCGAACCTGAACCTCCCCTCCGGCCATCAGCACCTCCACATCAAGTCGGAGCCGGCCTCCCCTCCCAGAGACCGGAGCGTCGGGATGATGGGCGTGGGGCTCGGAGGAGGCGCGACCACGGCCGGGTACTCCGCCGGCAGCCGGGGCCCCGGCGAGCCGGGCCGCTCCCCCGGCGATAGCGCGTCCAGCTGCGGCAGCTCGTACGAAGGCAGCGAGGAGCGCGAGGATCACCACGGGAACGACAGCTTCCTGCTCCGGCCTCTGTCCAATCAGGAGGAGCATCACAGCCCGTCAGTCAAACGGATGAGGCTATCAGAGGGCTGGGCGACATGATGGGAGCCGGGCTGCAGCCACAGGGCGTTAGTCAAGTTACCTTATAGTGTTATTATTCTATTATCATATTCTCCTGTACTGAGTGGGTGTGCTCGTTGTGTAATGGTAACATGTACGTGGGGGGGGGGGGGTCCCGCAGCCGGAGGCGAGACATCAGGACGCGTTTATCAAACTTCTGACAGTGACGAGAAAACATCTTCCTCTGACTCGCAGCAGCGTTTAACTGACTCATCACAGGTGTGCTCAGAGCAGGATCAGCCAATCAGAGTCCAGGATTTACTCTACAGCTGCCCCCCCCGCAAAAATCTGCATGATTTGTGTGTGAAATCTGTCGTTATGATTCACACATGAAAGTCATCCTTCTGATTTATTTCTAATACTTAACTGCCATTAAATACATAAGAAACCGGCTGAAGTGAATCAGAAATCTTGACCATGAAGACGTTTTTACAATCAAAATCACTGCAGCTGTTTTCTTATTGCACCTTTAAATGTCCAAATCTGTCCCTGCACCATCAGACTGAACCGTCCATCATGTCCTCTGAGGACAAGCTGCTCGTCCTGAGTCTCTGCAGAAGTGAAGCGTTTTTCACCGTCAGCGGTTTGATAAACGTCGTCATGTCAGACGAACATGTACTGAAGCAGCTGGAGAGCCTGTGGGGGTACATGCATTGCTTGTTTTGTGTGTGTGTTGGGGAGGGTGGGGGCTAAAGTAAATAACAAATATGTCACATGCACATGGTCGTATGTGCACATGTATGCAAACTAACAGAGAGGTAGAAGTGAAGTCTGGTACTCTGAACGGTGAGTTTGATAACGTGGATCAGTGGAGCCGTGAGCAGGCGTGCTGAGCTGAACTCAGCCCACGCCGTGTTGCAGGTTCAACATATTTGCGCACATTAAAACATATAGCACATTTAAATATGATTGTATGGAAGGTAAAGTGTGGCAAAGGAAGCAGGAAGAGAGAGAGGAAGTACGGGAAGAGGAAGAGGACGTGGCTCTGGTGAGACAGACGAGGACTGAGCAGGTTTTAGTGCCAGTGAGAGGAAAGTTATTTGCAACAGGTTGCATAGAAAAGACGCTTTGGACGATTTTCACTTGATGTGAAGACGCTTTTCAGAGTTAGTGGATAATTTTCAGAGCTGTGTTAGAAAAAATGTGATTTTCAGCAAATTCAATCCAGATTCACAAAACTATGGAAGCAAAGAAAGGCTGAAAATTCACCACAGCCGAGTACTTTGACCTCTTATTTAAGTGTATTTATGTACAGCTGCTAACGTTAAAGACGTGACGTGCACAGAGACATCCACGTACTGTCCATAGATCTGTACAGCGAGGAAAAGAAGTGTTGAACACGTCAACATTTGGCAGTAAATATATTTTTAATGAGGCTGTTACTGATCAGGTGTCCGTAACAAACCAAATAATCCACAAAGACAAAGAAATCAGAACAAATGAGTCCAGAAAGAGGAGCTTCAAAAGCCAAGAGAGCGGCTGAAACCCGTCAGTAATCCTGCCCTCACTCACGTCAGTAACCTCATTAGAAAAATGTTTCCTGACAAAAATGTTCAATACGTATTTTCACTGCTGGAGAAATACTCAATGAAGAAGAAGCAGGAAGTTTTAATGTCTCCTAAAAAGTCAAAGAGGCGACATAAACAGACTACAGTCATTATGAATAATGAGGGATAAAAAACTACAAAACAGGTTTATTTGTACTTTTCAACAAGCCCGTTTATTTAATGTGATCCACAGAAGACAGAAAAGACATCACGAGAAACACAAAGCCACACAAAAAGACACATTTAACAGAATTTAGATAGAAGATAAAATCAGCTAAAATACAAAAAGATGTTTTTAAAGGGAAGCAAAGATGGACAAGTGTGGAAATGAAATACGGCTCAACGTGTAATTATTCAGGATTTCACTTTGAGAAGAATTGATCTGAATTTAGCTTTTTGGCTGTCATTTTGTTTTTTGTCTGTAAAGGTTCAAATGTCAGAACAAAAAAAAAAAAAAAACGTTAAAAATGTAAAAACGTGAAATGACTTTCAGGAAAGTTCAGAGGAGGTGGAACCACGTCGCGTAGTGCTGTTTCAGTGTTCAGTTCCATTTCGCAGTTAGTCCGATTGTTTTGGCCTTTTTTTGCTTCCATACACAAACGACCTGCGTTATTTTCCGATCAAACAAACAAAGCTTTTGTGGTTTTTAGTACCAAACGACGGAAAAGTCACATTCAGTGAACAAACGTTAGCGCGTGCTAACAGATTAGCAGGATTGAGCTCTCCTAAAAGCCATATCCGACAGGACGGTGATGCGTTCTGCACAGTTTGTCGTGCGACCTTTTTGAATTCTTTCTTATATCAGACTGATATTGTCGGACGCCTGCGGCTCGATTTGATACGTTAACAGAGACGCAGACGTTTTCTACTCAACATTCAGGGAGATTTTCAGTTCAAAACCGTATTAAAGATTCACCTTTGAAGTTCACTCGGTGTCAGATTCAACATTATATCACAGCGACAATCAACTCCGGCACAACGTGCACGATTATTAAAATGTACTGCAGTATTTACAGTGGTGGAAGAAGTACTGGGATCATTTACTGAAGTAAAAGTGCAAATACAACAAACGTAAAAATACCCCAATGCAAGTCCCTCATTCAAAATTAAAGTACAAGTACACAGGTATTATCAGCTTCATGTCCTTAAAGTGTCAGCAGTAAAAGTACACTAGTACTGTGCAGTAAAAGTACTGTGTGTGCAGTAAAACGTCTCCTGTGTCAGATCTCTGATTGTATGACTTTATTAGTTTGTTCAAACTGAAGCTGCTGCAGGTGGAGATACTCTAAGTACTTCAAATACTTATATACTGTTAGCTAGTTTAGGCCAGTGAGGCTCAACGTAAGGGTCAGGTCCCTCCAGAGGGTCAGCAGGTAAATCTGAGGGGTCGTCCTCACAAAATCTGATTTGTTTTTTGACTTTAGTTTTTGCTTTTTTGGTGAAGTTGTGGATGATTTTCCCTTTTTGAACCTCAAACTGTTTTTTAGAAGAAACTGAGAGAAAACTCATTGAAACACGACGAGAGCTCACAGACAAACGGGTTCAGAGCCTTTGGTTTAATCTTTGATGTTGTGTTTTCAAAGCTTAAGATATGATTTTAAAGTAAAACCTCAACCTTAAAACTAACCAGTAACTAAAGCTGTTAAATACATGGAGTGAAGTACTGTACAGTATGAAGTACTGTACAGTATTTGTGGACATATGTTGTGGAGTAGAAGTATAAAGTATCATAAAATGGAAGGACCCAGTGAAAGCACTCCCAGACTTGTGTAAATGTACTTAGTTACTTCCCACCACTGTGTATTTGTGCTGTAAGTGCAGGACATCGTGGACTTGGAGTACTTTGTGCCTTGTAGCTCAGAGTAGAGTAACGTCAGAGTATCTGCAGCTGGTTCACGTCCACGCTTCACTGTCGGCAGAGCGGCGGCTGGGGGTGTTCACATTTGAATATTTTGGTTTAAAAACTGTATATTTGGAGCTCAGACCTTCAGCCGCCGTCCTCTGCGCCACTAAATTCGCTCCCTGAACGCCCGCCGCTTTGGGCAGCGCCCACGTGTTTTCCTCTTTGACGATTGGTCGGCTTCCGGCTCAGACCTCCTGCGGCGCTCTCGGCTGAAGGAGGAGGGCCGGGAGCTCGTCCTCGGGCTCCAGGTGGAGTCGGCTGTGCGCAGGTGGAGTGTGAACTAACCAAAGTGTAAAATATCCTGTTTCTTTGTGTTTTTGGTTTGATTCTTTGATGAGTAGCCGCCTGGACTTTGTCAAGTCTGTCATGTTGTACCTCAAATGCCCCGATGAAATTATTTGTATTTGGCGACATCAGCTGAATGTCCTCTGTGCTGTAAATGGACACTTTGGGCTTATTCCCCTCTTGACATGCACTAATGCTCCTAATGACACCAGTCAGATATTCTAAGGGATTGTTAGCGGCATAAGCTGGCCTTTGTCGCCACTTGGAGACGCTGTTTCTCAGAAGAAAAACAAAGTGCACCTCTGTTGTCGCAGCCAGAGATGGTGTACAGCAGTTCCCTCACTCAGAATGTGGTAGTATTTGTATTTTGCAGAAAAATGTATCAAAAATATACAGGCTCTGTTACAGACGTGTCCGTGTCTCTGTCCTCTTTTTGCATCTTCAAAGGTTGTAGTGATCTGTGCAGCTTCTGCAGGAAACCACAGAAAGAACTAAAATAAGTCTAAAATATTCCAACATGTCAGTCACTTTCTTCCTCACTCTTCATCCCTCACGTTCAGCTCCTCTTCCTCTCATCCCTCTTTGTCTTCAGTCTCTTTCAGGTCTAACTGCTCTCCTTCCTCCCAGTTTAGTTCATTTCATCTCAGCTTCACTGAGGTTTCTGTGAAGTGATGCTGAACTTCAAAGCGTCTTTTAAAGAGACAAAGAGACGAGACGACGCCTCCGTTCAGTCACTTTCAGGCCGACTGGAGACAAAGCAGATTTTACATTTCAGAAGCCACTAAAGACAAAACAGACCAGAATAACAGCTGACAGTGAAATGTAGACCAACCCGGAGTCAATGAGAAGCCGAATCAGACTCTGAGCTGCCATAAAGTCAAACTGGGCTCAAGGACGCTTTGTGGAGGACGCAGGAATCAAACCCACCACCCTGAGATCAGCAGGCAGTGACTGACAAACTGCAGCTCGTTCTAAAACACACTCACAGTTTCAATTCAAAATGTAGTGAAACAGGAAAAAATGATAAGAAGCTTCTTGTCCCTTAAAAGGTTTGAGACTCTTTAATCAGCAAACAGGAGCTTTAAGTTCACACCTGAGGATGCAGCTGCAGACCAACAGCAGGGGGCGCCACAGACTGCAGGAAGTCCTGTGTGACCGCTTTCATCCAACCTGCTGCAACCAATCAGGATCAATACATCCACCAGTTTCACTGATTAACTGATCGATCATGCAGTCTGAAACATGTCAGAGAATGTGAGAAATGCAAATAAAAAATCACTTTTAACAATTATTCAATCAATAAAACTTAGTTTTCTGTCATCGAATCAATAAATCAAAGATTTCTGATCATTTAACGTCAACATTTTATTTATTGTTGTTGAGAAAGTTGTCAACAAAATATCAGTTTATTGATCCACGTTTTAATGTTGAACTGATGGATGTTTCATCAACGGGTTTATCAGGTTTATCCTCTGACTCATTGATCAGCTGTGTGTGACACAGCTGCCCCCTGGTGGTCACAGCAGGTTAAAGCACCTGTGGGAATGATTTCGTCTGACTGATGAATCCACTGAAAAGAATGAAAAACACTAAAATGATCAACGATCAGCCGAACGTGAACCACGTGTTTCTCATCCTCATCGACAGTCACAGTTTTCCTAAAAAGAATCAATCGATCATTGATCAGTTTAAACTGAGCAGCAAAACATCACGCCTGGTAAACGTTAGCATGTTAGCACGCTGATGTTAGCAGAGCTGCTAGCATGGCCGTAGACTGTTAGACGTATTAAACATGTCGACAGGTGACAAAAACAACACGATCAGTCGTTTCAGCGGCAGGAAATGGAAAGTGGGATCGTTCTGTGGCGAAGCGGCTTTTTTCAGGACGGCGTACGAGCTGCCGTCCGTCAGCGGCCGTTTGTCGTCAGGGCGCGAAGACACGCTTATCTACGATTCAGCACTGTCACCAGACTGAGTCCATTACTATGACTTATACTTTGAATTAATGACCTAAATCTGCAAAGTCACTAAAGCTCTCAGATGAACCGAGTGAAGTAAAAAGTGTTAATATTTGTCTCTGAGAGGCAGAGGAGTGGAAGTACCACGTAGCATAAAGTGGAAATACTACAAGTAAAGTACAAGTACCTGAAAATTGTACTAAGTACAGTACTTACTGTACTCAGTTACATTCACCTCTCCTTGCTGTTTCTGTTGACAGCGTTGTTTGTTCTTCTAAACATGATTCATCCCTTCACTGTAACCATATTGTAACCATGGCGACGCAGTTCCTCACTTTGATGAGGTCATTATTTTGAGTGAAACAGATGTTTCCTCACAGCTGACCAAACCTCCATCAGTCATCTGCACAGCTCACATCAGAGCTGACATGCTGCTCTTCACCTCTGCCGCTTCGTTCCTGAGCTGTGATTTCATTGGCTGAGCAGAGCAACCAGCTGCAGTCCAGACTTCTCCTAACTTGTGCCTCGCGGCGTCGCTGTGGACGCAGACAGCTCGTGTTTATTTCTGGGTAACGTCCACAGACTGCTGGCTGCCCTGCACATCAACACGATGCCAAACTAAAGGGCGAAGGCTTGAGCCGTTTGGAAGCACACACACAGTGAGTGTGATCACATGGACGCGGCCGTGTGTGTGTGTGTGTGTGCGTGCGTGTGTGCGTGCGTGCGTGCGTGTTTACGTGTCGTCCACACATGGTCGTGATTTGATTCAAATGAAGCTGTTTTTGGTTTGGAAACAGCTGATCCGCGCGCGCAGCAGCCGCCATCGCTGAGCTGTGTTCAGAAGTCATCAAGGACACTCTGTGAACTGGCCCCCAGCCCACGTGCCCGAGGTACCGTGTGTGTGCGCGCGCGCGTGTGTGTGCTACAATGTGCACGTGCTGGCATGCATGTGCAACATCAACAAACATGCAAGCACTTTAGCTATTCCAGGCTAACACATGACTTCAGTCAGCACAGACCATGTATGTACTCAGTATCAGGAGTACTCTTACTTCAGGAAAAGTAGCAGTACCACAGTGTAGAAATACTTTATACTTTAAGTACAATTAGGAAAGCATTAACGTCTAAATATATGTAAAGTACCAAAAGTAAGCATCAGTTTCCCCTCAGAGGTCAGTAAAGTCTTCTCTTTAACACGCGTTGTTTTATTTATTGTTTGTTTGTTTTTTAGTTTTAATCTGCAAAGTAACCAAATATAGTAAAAAGTAAAGTAAAACGCAAATATAGCAGAGAAGAAGTAGAGAGTAGCAGGAGATGGAAATACTGCAAGTACAAGTACCTCAAAAGTGTACTTAAGTAGCATGCCTGAGTGAGTGTAGTGTGTGTACTGTGTAGTGTGTGTATTGTGTGTACTGTGTAGTGTGTGTACTGTGTAGTGTGTGCAGTGTGTGTAGTGTGTGTAGTGTGTGTACTGTGTAGTGTGTGTACTGTGTAGTGTGTGTAGTGTGTGTGCTGTGTGTTCCTGACGATCACATGTCCAACTTTCATACCAACATTTCAGAAATCCAAGACAAAGCTCCACCTTTCCCAGTCAGCAAAAAAAACACCCAACAAAGCTTTATCTTTCATGGCAACATGACCACAAAACACGATGCCAATCTGTCTGTCCGTCCCTCTGTCTGTCCGTCCCTCCGTCTGTCCGTCCCTCTGTCTGTCTGTCCTCATCCAGTTCAAACCAGTTTGTGTTAATCAGCCGGACGGATGCAGCTTGTATGGTAGAAGCCAAAACATTATTCATGTGACCTCCCATCAGTTGTGTGTGTGTGTGTGTGAGTGTGCATACGTGTGTGTGTGCGCGTACGTGTGTGTGTGTGCGCGTGTGTCTTGGTATGTCAGAGTGCTGTGTAATTATGAGTCAAGGTAAAAGTCAGAGCTGAACAAGCGAAGCCGCAGAAGAAGGTTTTCCAGAATGTGTCACAGCTTCCAGCTGTGGAGGGAAAATGGATGAGAGTCTGTTTGTCTGCGTACTTGTACGTGCATGAAGTACTCAAATCCTTTAGCTGAGTAAAAGTACCAAAACAAATGAACTAATAATGAGCTGGTAGCTAATAAAGCTTCAGTTTGAGGTCAAAAGTTTGTTTCTAAAAACTCATGAACGTGTGAAGCTCTTCTGAGTTAACAGTCATTGCAGAATTCCTTTATTGATCCCCGAGGGGAAATTGTTTAAATTTAATTATTTAATATTATTTATTCACAACAACAACAACAACAACAACAATAATAATAAAATCTAATTTAATTTTAATTACAGTGGTTTGTTTAAGTGTTTTAAGCTAAATGTTGTCACGCTAACATGCTGATGTTGGCCAGGTATATTGGTTAGCATGTCCACTATCTTTAGCATGTTAGCATGCTAACATTTGCTAATTAGCAGAGCTGTAGAGTCAATTCACAAAAGCACTAATTGTACTCGTATGCCTGCAAACTCGACTTGATTTGGAACAAAAGGTAAAGTTTGACATTTTCGGATGAGTCATTCGAGAGTCAGATGATCAGTACTGCGCTCAGGTGTGTACGCTGAAGATGAAGCTAGTCCCAGCAGGTAGCTAGCTTAGCACAAAGACTGGAAACACAGGGAAACAGCTAGCCTAGCTCTGTCCACAGCTATCCAAGTTTGCTGTCATATCTTCTTCATTTAAGGCTAGCTTTTCCAGTCTATGTGCTAAGCTAAGCTAAGCTAACCAGCACATGTCTGGCATGACAAACACTGAAAAACACTTTAAAATAGATCTGCTAATTAGCATTAAACTCAAAGTACAGCTGACTCCTGATTTCAAGACAACCCATCAAATAATTCTTGTTTTAATGAACCAAAGTCTGGTTTGATGTTGGCAGAAGAAGAAGAGTGTTCGTAAAGAGCTGATGAGGCCTTAACTAAAGACTCCTTGACTCATCCCACATGCAACAAATCCCTGTTTAACCTATAAACACACAAAAACACACACACGGCCGCTGTGTAATTCCTTCATCCAATAATGTGTAGAAGTATGTGAGTGCAGTACATGTTCACATACGATGTGTGAATGAATTTTACTGCGAAGGAAAACAGGAAGGAAACGTGTACTGAGAGCTTCTCCGTGTACTCTAAGTTATGAATTAGTTAAATAGCATTAACCTACTCAAAAATTCTATTTTTTCCCTTCCTGCTGGCGGCCAGCCTGCAGTGAGGAATTAGGTCAGCGTTCAGGAGCTCACGTGAGCGCTGTCCTACATCTGGTTTGCTGTAAGCTTTCTGCGGCGGCCTGGAAGGCAGGAATCAGGGGAGCATCAGGCTGCATGTCGAGGATGAGGAGCAGCTGCTGTGGTGTGCAGACCAGGGATTTTCAAAGTCTGACGCAATGAAGTATAGTGTTGTTATGGATTCCATGTGCTACGCTGCTGGCTACAACTCGATCCCAGCTTTTTCTTTTAGCTTATATTCAATTACATTTTGACAAAGTGGCACCGTTAACAGTATGCAGAATGAGGTATTAGCTCTTCCTGTTAGCACTGCAGCCGTGGATGTTCAGACAGCTGTATCTGGATTCCTAAGACACTGAAGAAAACTTTAAAATGTGAGGATTCTCAGGCAAGTTCTGTAGCTGTTCAGGCGCGCCTTTTCTCTACCATTTCTGAGCTGCTTTATGGACATTTATCTGCAAAGCACGATGGAGATAATGACGTCCCCACAATGTTGAAGCCACAGTGAATCTGAAAACACGTGGACGGTGTCTGTGCAGTGAGGCGTGACGGAGTGATGACTCAGAGAAGAAGTGCGATTTCTGATGCAAATGACATCACTCGCTCAGCGGCTTAAATAAGTTCTGTGGTCTCCTCACCCACCAGTGACATGCTGGTGATTCACAGCAGCAAATATTAAGAAATATCAGGAATGTTCATGCAAAAAAAACACTGATAGTGTTAAATTATTTTATAAAATAAACCTTTTATTTTATCAAAAGTTGATCATGACAGCAGTAAGATCATGACAATAATATATAATGCACAGAAATGGAATAAACAGCAACAGAGTATATGAAAAACTAGTGCAAAAAAATCACAAATACAAAAATATATTGCACTTTGAAGTTTTAGGTGGAAGAAGTCATGTTTGAAGAACATTCTCGATCTGATATATTCATCTGTAAACATTTATCTTTTACACTTTGTCATTCTTTTCGCAAAGCACGAAGCTTCTGAGCATCCGAGTTTAGAAAAATCTACAGCAAGAGAAGCTTCAGGAACCAACAGGCGACTTGTGGTACTTTATCTTGGTTGGTCGGAGTTGTGCTTTTTCTCTAGACCCTGTTTGGGTTCATACCTGGTCGTTTAAACCAACACACACTCTCACACACACACACACACACACACACACACACACACAGTCACACACACTCGCACGCTTTGAGCTTTACTTTAAGTGCTCCAGGAGGTTGCTCATGTGACACATTTCTGCAGTTTCTCATCAGAAACGTCGTTCGTCTAATTTGTCGTAGTTTTGCTTTGTTCACAGAACGAAACAGTTTCCACCTGAAGTTGGTGAGTGACGGCGGCGGTCACGAGCTCACACTGTCGTCTGGCTGAAGATAGCTTTTGTCCTGTTTTAAATGTGCCATTTAGATTAAAGAGTACAATATGGTTTACGTCTGTGGACAGAATCTACGGTAGCATATAGGTCTGCGGCAGTCTGCGGTATATAAAACCCACCAATAGAAAAACAGTAATTACGGTATGTGCAAAATTCACTGTGAGGCAGGAGGAGGCGTCCTCTGACCACTGGGAGCCATCTTTGTTTTCTGCCTCGTCAGAGTCATACAGTGGCGTCAGAGAACTTTTTATTCGCCTCGTCTTGAGCACAGGATGTGGAGGATCCAGCATGGCTCGAAATCCCTGGTCCATATTTCAATGGTCACCGAATACTCTCTCAGCTGACTCTCTCGGGTCAGGGAGGGTCTGGCCTTATTTATGGTGATATATAATCTGGTGAGAAGCTGGCTGTGCGGGCCCGGAGCTCAGGAGGACGGTGTCTTGTTTGTGCAGACGCCCTCTGAGCTCACGGCGTCTCCTCAGCGGGACGGACACGTGTCGGGTCTCCTGACGTCCACGGTCCCGCACACCTCCACGGGGTCGGGGTAAGGGTCGACCTGAGGGAGGGGCACAGAGCTGCATGGTTACAGGCTGCATATGGAGGGCTGAACAGTATGAAGAAAAGGCTAAATACAACGAAAAAAGAGGAAAACCTGAAGTGTTTGATGTTCTACTGTGACAGATGAGGAATGTTAGAGAAATCTAGAAATAGTCTAATAGTTTGGACGATATTTTATTGAATTTACCAAACCTGAATCCTTTCAAATGACCTCATTAATGTCAAAAGGAAACAGCTTTCTTCCTGAAAAGACTGTCATGCCTGTACGGTGAATATGAAGCTACAGCGAGCAGCACGCTAGCTTAGCTTAGCATAAAGACTGGAAACAGAGGGAACAGTTAGCCTGGCTCTGACATGTTTCATCAAGTTTGTCCAAAAAGTGTTAAAACAGATGCATTTAAAGTGTCTGGAGAACAGAGAACTCTTTAAATTTGTAATTTTTTATTTTATTTTTTGCATCTTAACTGGACGTTTTATACTTTTTTGTTACATCAGATTTTTATTTATTGCCTGTGTGCTGCCCTCTTGGCCTCGCTCGTCTCTCTTGAATCAGAGATTGTAATCTGAGACTTTGATGTGTTTCCTGTGAAGTCATAACAGCGTGTTACTGTGTGTGTGTGTGTGTGTGTGTGTGTGTGTGTGTGTGTGTGTGCATGTGCGTAAGAAGTGTACCTCAGAGTAGAGTGGTGGCGGCAGATATCTGAACTCTGTGATGTATGTTAGCAGAGATCCGTGGTCGTCTCCCTCCCCTTCAGACCTATCACAGCCCTGCAGGCAGTCCCGCCTTTGAGACTCTGATATTGCCAGATCGCTGTAACTTGGCGGCGCTGCAGTAAACAAACAAGCGTGAGAGATCGTTGTGAGCTGCGTGCACGTGAAAAAAGGAAAACAGGCGTGCGTGCGTTCCCTGAACGTACCCTCGGGTCTCTCCTGCAGGCCCAGCCAGCTCAAAGTGCTGCAGTTGCTGCTGATGCTGGAGGTGCGCGTGGCGCAGGCGTGGAGAGGTATGGTCCCGATCACCAAGGGCAACGACAGAGACAAATTCAGCCCGCCGGGGACGTCCACGTACACCTGCAGGCAGAGAAAAGCCGAGAAGAAGAAGCACAGATGTTAGCAAAGGTTTGGTCTGGAGCCAGTTCTACCTGCTCATGTGAGAGAAATCCAGGCCCTGAGGTGACGAAGTATTTTCTGTACACACAACCTTCAGTGTTTTGTTGGAGCCGCCGCAGTCTTCAGGAAGCAAGAACCAGAACGTTAGAACATTTTGTTCTTTAACAGCAACTTCCTGCATTCCAGCGCCTCCCTGAACCGTCTGTGACGAGATTCATCTTCAACAAATATTCAGATCACACTCACACGCCCAGGTCACACTCCACACACTCCAGTGAGTCTGAAGTACAGCTGTGAGCTCCAAGTACACAAGCACTTCTAGTACATTTTTACTGCTTGTGCACAATTTACAGTACGTTTGACATCAAAGGTGTACTTCTAAACAGATTCCTCAAGTTCTACTTTAACGGATTTACAATGAATATAGTAATTCTGCAGTACTTAAAGTGGTATTTCAGCATACTTGTAAAGAGTGTACTGTATTTTAAGTGTCTTATAAATTGTACTTCAGTGTACTTTTACAAGTACACTAACATTAAAAATTATTTTTAATAGCAATGTGTAATACACTGTCAGCATGCTTAATTAAAGTGTACTTTAATTTCACTTCATTTGAAGTATATTTAAGTATATTTCCAACACATTGGTGATATAATACAGTTGTTCTTAAAGTGTGTTTTGAATCCTGATTTCCACTGGTAGCAACTATTTACACTTTGAGAACACTCCGGTATTAATCAAGTGGTACTCAAGAACTGCCTGAGTACACTTACGTATACTTGAAGGAAATAAAAAGAGAACAAAGTGTTCTGAGTTCAAACAGTCTGATTTAAGTGTAATATTTTTCACCAGAGTATCTAAACAAACACTTCAGTACTTTTACTCGTTATACTTTAAGTACACATTGAGCACTTTTACACTCTGATACTGCGTCTTCTACTAAAGGGTCTGAGTGGATCTGGTTTTCAGCGTCTCTGGGTTTGGAGTGAAGACCGCGTCCTGGACTCACCACGAGGGCGTACTCCACCCTGATGATGGGGCAGTCCAGGATGGAGGGGGACACCGGGGGGATCTTGAGCAGTTTGCCCTCCCAGCTCTGGCTCTTGCCCTGCGGCAGAGGGTCTCCTCTCAGGTTGGACACCAGCTGCTGGATCTGCTTGCCCTTGCCTTTGGCGAAGAAGGTCTGGGTCTGGTACAGCGCGGCCTTGGGCACCACCACGCGGGACGAGCAGTTCTCCACCTCGGCGAAGATTTGGATCGACTCGCCTGAAGAAAGAGAGAAAGAAGAAGAGATGAGAGACGTGAAATGCAGACAAAGTGCAGACGAGGAGGAGCTGGAGAAGTGAGGAGGAGTGAGGAGGAGGTCCGGCTCACCTGGCGTGTAGCCCTTTCGCTCTATCTTGGCACTGAGGGAGATCGGGCCTGAAGCACAGAACCAGCAGCACAGAGTTTTCTCCTTGGTGCCGGCCTGAGGAGCCTGTTCACACACAAGCATCCCGGTGTTAGGAGCTGCCAGGCTAGCTGTTCCCCCCCGTTTCCACTCTTTATGCTAAGCTAAGCTAACCCACTGCTGGCTGCACCACGCAGACATGAGAGGGTCTCAATCTTCACAGAAAGCAAATGAGAACATTCCCCAGAACACTGCACTGCGTCTTCACAGCGAAGGCAGCGTGAGCGGCGGCCTACCAGCAGCAGCGGCGTGTTGATGTCGATGTGCTCGAACACGATGAACTCCTTCTTCACTTTGACGGGGAGCAGCCATGGACGGTGCAGCTCCGCTTTCACCCAGTACCTCACGCTGCCGTGCTTCCCCTCGAAGGAGGTGGCCAGAGCCCTGACGGACGAGACGCAGGAGAGAGACAGGCAGGAGGTGAGGACGGGCTGTGGACTGGAAAAGACTGTGTGTACGAATACTCACGAGTACACAAATACTCACATACTGTACTTAAATACCACAACTCTATTCTACCAACAAATGTATTACTTCAAGTTTCTACAGTAAAACATCTTTGAAATACTTTATAAACAGTTAGCTAGTTTAGTCCAGTGGGGCCCAACGTCAGGGTCAGGCCCCTCAAAAGGGTCAGCAGATAAATCTGAGGGTCGTCAGACGATCAACGGAAAGAAGAAGAAACAAAGCTGTGACGGTTTTTGGACTTTTCTCTGATCAGAGAGAATTTGACCTCGTTTGGTCTCAAGTTTCCGACCAAAATCAGCAAAAGTGAAAGAATGAACGTGTTTCCATCAGCTGCTGCTGAGCGGAGACGATGCTCAGCTGACGGAGACGAACAGCTGGTGTAAACCACCACAGAAGAAGAGACGACGTCATTAAAGAGCTGCAGCCAAACATCAAATGATGACAACACGACGGAGATCAATCATTTCTGGCAGCTTCATGTGTTCATGTGAGGAAGGTCCCAGCCTCCTCATCATCACTCCGCTGTCGGGTGACGTTTGAGTCACATGATTCACGGACGCCATCGTGTCTTCAGTCTGTCTCTGTTTGGTTTTTATTGACACAAACTTTTCCACCAAAGAAAGGGAAACTTTTTATCTGATTTCTGATGTTTCCACTCAGTTTTTTCTGATGTACAAACTGAAAATGTGCTTAAAGCAGGTGGATGGAAACACGCTGAGGTGTTCAGAGGGGAAGTGTCGCTTTGGTGCAACCGCGAAAAAACAGGTCACAAAAGTCTGACGACGTCTGGTTGAGTCGCTCAGTCAGCTTTTACATGTGTAGTTTCATATGTTTTTAATGTAAAATCAGACAAAATCTATGACACAGAAAGTCCAACATCTCCCTCTGAGCTGTGTGTAGAAGTACATAGAAGAAGGAGAGTACAGTATCTGAGTAAATGTACTCACATCTGCGGCAGGTTGAAGCTGAAGGCGAACTCGTGTAAGCCGGCGTGCAGGACCGTCAGACCCTCCTCTGGACAGTCCTCATCTGAAAGACAAGGAACAAGTTTCCAAAAACACCTGACGTCTGCAGCGAGCGAGCGTCCGTCCTGTCGGGCAGGACGTCTGACTTCACCTCAGGACTCATTCATGACTGTCAGAGACGAGTGAGACAGAGACAGACTCATTTGATTAGCAGAAGGTTTCCTCTGAAGCTGCATCAATTCGGCCGTCAGACAGAAAAATCTTCTTTTTCACACCTCAAACATGAGGAGTCTCTGCTCAGCACAGCCGAACACTTTTAGGACAAAACGAGCTGAGTGAGGAGACACTGGGTGGACATTTTTCACTGTTTCATGTCTTTTCATGGACTGACTGAATTCATTGAGGACAGAATTATTGATGTCAAGTCTTTTCCCCCACAGGCTGAGGTGTTTTTCTTTTTCAAAGACACTCCTCAGATTCATGCTGTCTCCGTCTTTAATGGGACATTTCCAGATTATAAAATGGACATTTTAGTGTTTAATTTGGAGGAAGTTCCTCTGCAGGTTCTTCAGGTTTTCACAGCTCAGGTGTTGTTCAAAGTGTTCTCAGCTTTAAGACGCACAGAAAGAAAAGACAGCGCGTCCTCATGAAGGACTGACACGCTCGTCTCACGCTGCCCGCCGGATCTGGACAGGAAACGCTGACGGACGTAGTAACGAGCCGCTGAAGCAACGGCGCTGTGGGAGAAAGAACTCGTCCTCCGTCCACTTCCTCATTTCTAATGTTTGTGTTTGGATTTCAGAGTCTGTAAATGTCTGCAGTCAACTGTGCTCGACTTCAGCTTCCTGCCACCTCAGCACTGCTTCAGTCCCTCTGTCTGTCCCTCTGTCCGTCTGTCTGTCTGTCTGTCTGCTTCAGTCTGTCTGTCTGTCCGTCTGTCTGCTTCAGTCCCTCTGTCTGTCCCTCTGTCTGTTTCAGTCTGTCTGTGTGTCCCTCTGTCTGTCTGTCTGTCTGTCTGTCCCTCTGTCTGTCTGTCTGTCTGTCTGTCTGTCTGTTCGCTTGTGTTTGGCATGAGAGCTGACATAAACAGCTTGCATATGTCTTTATCTGTGTGTGTGTGTGTGTGTGTGTGTGTGTGTGTGTGTGTGTGTGTGTGTGTGTATGTGTGTGTGTGTGTGTGCGCCCCAGTCAAGTCACCGGCTGCACAGAGCAAGCAGGAGTAGACCGGTATGAACCAGACTGAGCAGCTTCCTTCAGCTGGAAACTCCAACGCATGCATTACAACTCGCCGTCTGATTGGAGGACAGCGCGACATGAATTACAGCGCGGGCTCTGATTGGTGCAGCCCCGACAGGCCCCTGCCCACATTTGTACAGCCATGTGGTGTGTTGCATGAGGGGGGGAGGAAGGGGTGAGGAAGGGTGTCACACACTGACTGTGAACTCCAGGTAGAGCTGAGACTCACGCAAAGACCTGAATGAAGAACGACAGAGAAGAAGGAGTTTCCAATCGATCCTTTTATTGATCAGCTCACACACACACACACACACACACAGTGAAAAACAGCATCACTTACATCCTTTTCACACACTTCAGTCTGACTTTTCTCAGCTTTGATAGAAACAAAGTAAACTTCTGTCCAATCACAGGATCTGTCTCTGCACTCCGTTGGTGTTTGGAGTAAATTTCTGAGTAAACTTCCAACGTTTCCTTCAAGCAGACAGCAAATATTTTCACGTTCGACTGATCGATGAAGTGAATTATTCAAGCTGAGTCGATGAAAAGGGATCAGACGAGAGGACGAGCTGCTTCTCTTTACCTGACGTTAACCTGAAGACGTCTGACGCTCAGACCAGCTGAAGAAGACCATGTGATACGATCAAAAGCTCCAGAAGCGGCTGCTGCGTGGACACCTGACGCTTCACGCAGACAGATTCAGTGAATTCATCTGGAGCCTGAAGCAGCTCTCTGAAGCTGAAGTAAAGACCTGCAGAAGTTTCCCACATCACTTCACTTCCTCTTGACCTTTGACCCCGACCTGTGTCGTCCATTCACGAATGAACAAACAGGACGAGGAGGACAAACGAGCAGCGGCGGATGACCAAACCTGCCTCTGATCCTTCAGATCAGGACACTGATGACACAAACGCAGGTCAGAGAGGAGGCAGCAGAGCCACAGGACACAGACTCAGGTGATCCGGTCTGATCCGCATTCTGTCTGACTGAGGTGGACCAGGTCCCTGCTCAGCTGCATTTCCATCCAACTGTCTTTTCTCTCATTTGCATCAAGTTTTACAAGTAAAACGGAACATCACAGGTGGAGGAAGCGGCTTTCCACCCGCACGCACACACACGCTCAGAGTCAGCAGGGTCCTCCTCCCCTCCTCCCTCCCTCCTCCCTCCCTCTCTGGCAGTTTCTGAACAGGTTTGAACCGCTTCTAACAAAGGGAGTTGCCGGAGCTCTCCTCCTTCAGGCTCCATCCGTGAAAACGTTGATTTCTCTTCAGTTTCACAGCGAACATGTAACAGCTGCTCGTGCGACTCGACGTCGGGTCGGTTTCCTCTTTCACTCTCAACTGTTTCATACGTGGACTGTAACTTTTCTGTCGTGCGGCAGGCTGAGAGGAGAGGATGCAGCCTGCGCGCACACACCGTCACTAACAGCCTCCATCAGCTCCACTAACGCTCATCGAACGCTTTGATCGAACCGTTCAGCGCGTCGCTGCGCACTGACGCGACCTCAACCCGCAGACGCGTCAGCTGTTGCATCAGCACCACCGCCGCTGATGGACTGCGGGTTCGGGGGTCTCTGGGGTCTGCTCTGACACTTGGCTGCACCCTGTTGTATCAGTAAAGTTTCCAATCACATCATCAATCACTAATCAGCTGCTGTCCAAAGTTTGCAGCTGAGGCGCATCACTTCACACACTCACACAACAGATGACACAGGTGGAGCGACTCCTTACCTCTCTCCTCTCCTATCAAGGTGTCGTAGTGGTGTAAGTACTCCACCTCCTCCGTGTAGTTCTGGGTGTAAGCCGTGTTGGCTCCGGCGTTCCTCGACTCGGTCCACCGGACCTTGGCGACTCCTCTGGCGGTAATGTCCAGGCTCTTGACCCGCACATCCCCGGTCACCTCCACCACCACCCGCCCTGACACCAGCTCTCCGCCGGAGAACACCGGCAGGTTGCTCTCATTCAGACTGTCAAAGTAGATCGCCAAGGCCCGCACTTTGCCCAGTACCATGATGGCCGTGAGAGAAAAACGGGAGGAAAAACAAAAAGAGTCTATGGAGGAGAAGTTGTGCGTAGAGCCGCGCGGCGCACACTCATGCGCCTAGCTCCGGGTGCCCAGCACAGAGCCGGGTCTGCGTCCGGGTCCGCGGTGGTTCATCTGGGTGAGCCTCTCAGACACTCAGATGATGGGGCCGCTTCAGCTCTCCTCTCCGCTCCTCTCCGCTCCTCTCCTCTCCTCTCCTCTCCGCTCCGCTCGGCTCCGCTCGGCTCGGATCTCCTCCCGGCCTGCTTCGTCTCTGCGCTCTCTGCTGCCGTCCGCCTCCAGCCGCTGCGCTCTTAAAGCCTCTGTGCGCAAAAATAACCTCACTGAGCATGTGCGCACCGCCACACACACACACACACACACACACACACACACACACACACACACACACACACACACACACACACACACCAGCTGAAGTACAGCCTGTAGTACCAACAAGTACTCAGACACTCACACAGGACGTGTCTGTACTAGTCCTCACTTCACATTTCTCATGAAAAGAAAAGATTCTGAATATTTTGCAGAAATTTACTGAAAATAATCTCATGCTGAGCCAGTGGAGGGATGTAACTCAGTACATTTACCCAACCACTGTACAAGTTGGAGGTACTTTATGAGAGTATTTTCATATCGTGCTAATTTATTCATCTGCTCCACTACTTCTGTTTGCTACAGTCAGCTACAAGTTACTTTGGCTGCTGGAGGAAGTATTCAGATACTTTACTATATATTATATTTTACTATAAATACTACACTTTAGTATTTAGTACTAATACCACACAGTAAAAATACTCAAGTAAAAGTACCACTTTAAAAATGTCACAGCAGTAAAAATAAGTCTAATGAGAAAAATGTACTTCATGTACTCAGAGTAAAAGTATTCATTGTTTCTATTCTGCTTATAAATGCTAAATGAACGCTTCTCATTGATGGTGGAAGTCATTTTGATTTCAGGGTTTTATAAACGACATAAATTCTTTTTTCAAATGATTAAATAAGATTATTCGTAAAAGGTTGATTTAAGACGACTTTGGCCTCAAAGGAAACAAGATCAGCTTTTCAATTCTGTCATTATTTCTATTTTAACAAGCAGATCTCAGTTCACTCTTCATCATCATCATCATCATCTGAAGGCTGATAGAGCTGGCAGTTAGCTTCAGCTAGCCGCACAGCAGCATAGAAAAACTGAGGAGTTTTGTCCCAGATGTGACTTTTTCACGTTGTCATTGTTACATAAAAAAAAGAAAGAAAACTCCAAAGTAAATAATTACTTAAACAAATATTCACCTCGGATCACCAAAGCGTTTGTCTGACTGAACATTTGTTGAAATAAGCAAATCCTTAAAAACCTACGAGGGAAAATGAGCTCCTTATGTAAAAAGTCATCCTTTCATAACAACCGTGCCAACTCCAGCGACTGCTGAGGAGCGTGATGTGAGGTGGAAAGCTCCGGAAGGCCTCCAGCCTCCAGGTGAGATGTGAGACACACTGAGGAAGAGGAGCGGCAGTCACAGTGTTGGTCACGACAGCCAACCACAGACTGGAGCTGAGAGCTGGGAGACTGAACTTCGTGTGACTGGGCGACTCCGTTATGCTCGTTTGCTTCGGAGGTGCTGATTGGTCGAGTGCGCGCACAAGGTGAGCTGAGTTCCTACCTATTGAGTCTCAGATTGCTCACTGATTTAAAGGGATGAGAGTTTGGAGACCTTTGATGGTTTTCATTCTTATTTTAATTTTCTTATTATTGTTATTGTCAGCTGTGTTTTACTCTTCATCTTCTCTTCGATCCACTTTAACCCCGTTTCATGTTCATTCTCTGTCTTTTTAATGTGACGCACTCGATGCATGAGATTTCTTTGTTGTGGAGCTTTAAAGCTTGTTAGCAGAATCATTAATTCAGTGGTTGAACTACGTTTTGTGGTCGCTGGCTGGCTGTTCGGCCACGTTGGTTTTGGCATCCTGATTCAAGAAGTTAAAGAACCTCTGTGACTTTTTCTGCCCTGTCAGCTCCTGAAGCTACAAACCGTGTTGTGCTGCTCCTCTGCTGGCTGTGAGCCCCCTTCAGCCTGCCTCAGCCCCTCCCTCTGTTGTCCTGCCTGCTGTGAGGGCACACCCAGGCCACGCATTCCTCAGGCTGCCACACCGCACACCTGACCTTTGAGTGCTGCATGTGCTAAAGGTCGGGCGTAGCCGAGCGCTCCCACAGCGGCTGCGTCATCGTGGATAAAGAGCCTGGATCTGAGCCTGAGGACGAATCACCACGACTTTACTGAGCAAATACACGACACCGACGGGCTCCACCGACAAAGCCTGAAGAGACTAAACAGTGTCTGCTGCAGGTGTCACATGTGAGTGTGCGAGTTGGAGAAGTCAGTCACACTGTGATGTTACGCAAAGACAGCTGATGTAATTCAGTGCATCACCGTCACCTGTCAACTTTTTCAAGCAGCTTCATTTCAGCAACTTAGACTTCCAGTGTGACGTAAAAAGCAGAAAAGCAGCAACACAGCATGTTTCTCTTCTGCAGTATTACATGTTTTCTTCAATATTACATGATGGTTTTTTATACTGTTGTGTGTCTTTTTTGTCTACTGTGCAATAGAGGAAAAACACTTTACTTAATTATCGTACCTTATAAGCTACCTGGCAGTTTTCAATTTTTTTTCCCACATGCAATATTTTCTAACCCCCCCTTCTTTTGCATATAGTTGATTTTTTATTTTGTGTGCATGTCTCCTTTGTATGTGTATGTCTTCCTGCTTATCTTATCTTATCTTATCTTATCTTACATGTTAATAATTTGATATTTTAAGTTTATGAATAAGTTCTGCAGAGCTCTGCTGTGGAAATTATGCAAAATAAATTAAATGGAAAAAGCTCATTTCTCT
Organism: Chaetodon trifasciatus; assembly: GCA_037975065.1. Lineage (NCBI taxonomy): Eukaryota > Metazoa > Chordata > Actinopteri > Chaetodontiformes > Chaetodontidae > Chaetodon > Chaetodon trifasciatus. The sequence continues at coordinate 1,202,269 of JBBMOE010000003.1, forward strand.
GAGGCTGCGTTCACACGTAGCAGGGCGTTTTGGGAAACGGATATTTTAGCTCCTCCGTTTTCAAAAATAACATCGTGCACACAACATCGTTTTCAAACATGTTGTCGTTTACATGAACCCGGATAACTCTGCCAAACCAATGGGAGCGAGCGTAAACAGGTCGCTCACACGACGTTCAGTATTTTCAGTCACATGTTGTTACGTTTCAGAACCCAAAACGCAGTTTAACCCTGTTCACACGCCAACACATAACCGTGTTTTCAGAAATCTCCACACAGCTGGAGTTTTAAAAAATATCGTTTTCCGTGAGAAAAACTCTGTTTGTGTGTAAACGAGAGGCCAAACTGCATGAAAACATGAGATTTCACAAAGTGTAAACGCAGGCTCAGATTTTGAGCACAGGTTTGTTAAAAGTCCAGGTCAGTGAACGCTCCTCCTTTGTCACGAGAGGCCGACAGGTGTGACACATCAAGTGCTGATTAGACAGCATGATCACTTCACAGGTGTGTGCTGGGCAGGTCACTCTGAATGTGCAGTTTCATCTGGGAGGAAGACATTTATCAGGTACAGACCTATGACTTCACACGAGTAGGACTGCAGGTGTGTTGTTGTTTTTGGGGGCAGTCAGCTGGTGTGAGCGCTCTGCCTCATGCAGGGCGACACGTGTCCTTCACGAAGGCTGCATTCAAACCACCTTCAAGACAACCAAAATACAGCTCGCAGTATGCAAACTAAAATACAATCTGCAGCGAGCAAGAATACCTGGATGTCGTACTGATTTGGTAAAAACCTCCAGTCTGCATCAGATCAGCCTGTCTCACCCACTGTGTCCCACAAAGCACAGCACACCGCTTTAAAACCAGCTCGTAGTACACACAGCGTACTGCGTTCGTCTGTATTATGTAGTTCTGAGTACAGAGCTGTTGATTGTGACCTCTGGAATGTTGGTCCGCTCCTCCTCGTCGGCCGTGAGAAGCTGTTGATATTAGCAGGAACTGGAACACACTGTAGTCGATTCACAGCACGTCAAACATCCTGATGACACAGTCTGCAGTGAGACAGTCTGCAGTGAGACAGTCTGCAGTGAGACAGTCTGCAGAGACAGTCTGCAGTGAGACAGTCTGCAGTGAGACAGTCTGCAGTGAAACAGTGAGACAGTCTGCAGTGAAACAGTGAGACAGTCTGCAGTGAAACAGTCTGCAGTGAGACAGTGAGACGGTCTGCAGTGAGACAGTGAGACAGTCTGCAGTGACAGTCTGCAGTGAGACAGTCTGCAGAGAGACAGTCTGCAGAGACAGTCTGCAGTGAGACAGTCTGCAGTGAGACAGTCTGCAGTGAGACAGTCTGTCTGCTGCAGGTCAGGCAACAACTGGGATGTTTCTAGCTTCCAGGAATTGTGTACAGATCCTGTCAGAGAGGTACGAGTGAAACCAGGCAGGAGCAGCGTTCTTAACACCAGCACAGTTTTCGAGGCCATTTGTAAGAATATCCAGACATGACAAGTCAAACTGAGCAGAGCGAAACCTCGATTAGAGCAGGGAACACAACCCTGAGTGATACTGATCCAAACATGACTGTCATTCATGTGTTAGATTAACTGGGAGGAAATGGACGTTTCTATAGTTTTACATGAAAAAGGTTCAAAGCTCAAAGTTGGTCTGAAATGATTAACAACAGGAGGATCAAGTGTAGGTTTCTTGTTCAGGAAAGGTCAAACTGTCGGGATGGAACAGAGCGCGCCAGCAGTGAGCAGCTGGTAACAGATCTGAGATCAGCCTGATGAGATAATGATGAATGCAGGAATTTAAGAGGGAGATTAAATCCTAATCTAACATTGAGCGTTCAGTGCAGATGAGATTTGTGGTCACAGAGGTGACATGAAGTCTAATTTCATGTTTTATTCATGAGATGATGGAGAAAAGCTCACAGGTCGACAGGGTCGCCTGAAGTGAGACCCTGGAGCTGTGGAAGCAGCTAGAAATCAAATTTAAGACGCTGAAGTGCACGCTGATAGGCCAACAACAACAACAACAACAACAAGAAAGTGCTAAAACCACACTGTGAAAGTCCTGCAAACAGCCTGACTGAAGCAAAGTGTGTGAGTATCATCAGCAGAATGTCCTTAAAGGAAAAGCACTCCTGTGTGAGTGAAGTGTTCCTGTCAGAGTGTTTCTGTCTGCTGTGTGTGGGTCCATGTTCCTGCTGCGTTCATGTGTTCATTCATGTTCCTGCTGCGTTCATGTGTTCATTCATGTTCTGCTGCGTTCATGTGTTCATTCATGTTCCTGCTGCGTTCATGTGTTCATTCATGTTCCTGCTGCGTTCATGTGTTCATTCATGTGTTCATCCATGTTCCTGCTGTAGATGTTTCAGCTCAGTGAACTCCTTTATCTCCTGTTGCTGCTTTAATCTTCATCAATGCTTCAGATTCTAGAAGATCATCACGTTTGCAGCGCGGCGTCCTGTGAGAACCTCGTATCTCAGACAAACAGGCTGTTTTCAGCTTTGTGACGATGATTTTCAGCTGATCCAAGAGGCTTTTAAAGAGTTTACTGAGCTGAAGAAGACATGAAGGAACTCTTCATCCTTCAGTTCAGCACTAACATTCAACACAGCTGGAGATACGAGCTTTTCACTGGACAGGAGGGAATCTGAGGAGTAACTGAAGCTGTCAGATGAATGTAATGGAGGAAAAAGTGAAACATTTACTTCTGATATGTTGTGGAGTAGAAGTACAAAGTTATACAAAATACTCAAGTACCTCAAAGTTGTACTTAAGTAGGGTACTTGAGTAAATGTACTCAGTTACATTTCACAACAACATAATCCAGCTGGTTTGGTGCACAGGGAACAAACAGCATGTAAACATGTTAATCAGGGAGCTCTGAAGGTGCTGACAGGTGACTTTACCTCCGAGCACAGAGGCTAACTGTTCCCCCTGTTTCCAGTCTTTATGCTAAGCTAAGCTAACCTGCTGCTGACTGTAGCTGTAGTAACTGTACAGACATGCGAGTGGCATCAGTTTCAGTCTGGACCTGCTAGCTCAGGTAACCAATCAGACAGCTGACTGCCTTTAAATACATCAGCTTATTTTGGTCCTGACAGTCTCAAGCAGCAGCGCGGAGATGTGAGACTGATATTTGCTTTCATGCTGAGAGATCGATAAAAAGATCGATACCACGAATTAAACAAATGAGGTAACCACCGCGTCAGCCTAATTATTACAGTTAAAGGTGCCGGCAGGTGGCTTTACCTCTGCATAGAGCCAGGCTAGCTGTTTCCCCCCGTTTCCAGTCTTTATGCTAAGCTACGCTAACCAGCTGCTGGATGTAGCTTCATATTTACCAAACAGACATGAAAGTGGGGTCAGTCTTTTGTTTACAGCTGAGACACATGACCATTTAGCATTTTTAACTCGCCAACGTGTTAAATATATATTTAATTAATTTCTATCCTCTATTGTCTAATTATGCTTTTTACTATTATTCAAAGTATTATTGTGTATTGCACACAAGCCTGTTCAGCACAGCCTTGAGACAACTTCAATAAATAATTAGAGGTAAATAATATAAAAATCTGAATATAAATAAAAATGTAAACTGAGCAATTGCACACAAACACTACACACAGTCGACCTAACCGCCAACTCCTTCATATATTCTGCTACACTCATGCACATGTACTTTCTTGTATTTTATACTCTATACTATACTACTGCATACCGCATGATACTACACTCTGCTAATAATAAATAAAATATAATGAATGAAAATAAAGTACAGTGTGCACTGCACATATTTTAGGATCATGTGCCAAATAAAACGTGAATCTTTGAGTCTGTGGCAGGAAACCACCTCCAGTCATTGTGCTGCAGCTTTAATCCAAGGCTATGACGCCCTCTGCTGGTCAAAATGCTGAACGACACGTGGGCTGAGAGCATCACACACACTGAACAAGAAAAGGTCAAAGGTCGTCAGTTAAATACAGGACTGACTGCGTGCAGCTTCAAAGTGAACAGAGAATTAGCTGAAACCTGAGAGCCCAACAGGAAACACGTCGAGCTGGAAAACTGATTTTCACGCTTCATCCTTCAGACTTTAAACACTCTCAGTAATTCAGTTCCCCTCAAGTCTTCACGTTCATTTGATGCTGTTCATTCATCAGTGCAGCTGATATCTGAGGCAGAGCTTAATATAATACTAATATTAACACACAGACGTAATTGACGTGTTTTTAGATTCCGTGTAACTCACGTGTTCACTATCTCTGAAGTCCATCATGTGCAGACCTATAGATCCACATCACAGACGCTCCTCATGGCTGCAGAACTCGCCTGTGAATCACATTCATGCTAACAGCAGCTGCTAACAGCTAATTCAGTTTGTGAGACAATCTGACAAAAAGTAAAGACATGCAGGCTGAAAACAGGCCTCAGGCTGGAGCTGACTGACTCCATGGCAGCATTATACTTCCTGCTTAAATTCACAAAGCATTATGGGAACTGTAGTTCAGATAAAACTCCAAGCATGATGGACAGGAGTGACAAAATCCATCAACACTGATGAAACGTAGAAAGTCAGATCTGTCTGTGGACACGAGAACTGAAGGAATGAAAGAATTAAACGAGTATTTATTTACTGACGGCTGTTTGAACGTCACCTTTACTATAACATCAAACACAGGGAGTCATGTGATCTGTGTAGAAATATATTTTCAGATAAATGCTACACAGTATTACGACCGGTGCAGTACAATCACAGTAATTTCTCACCGGCGGCAAAGGATGCAACAGGAAACAGAAAGAGAGCAAAACAACAGAAGTGATGATTCGGTGAAGAGTAAACAGCAGATCCACGACACAGAGTCCGCTCACCTGGAGCTCAGGTGGAGCCCGACGTCACATTCAGTGTCCACAAATGCACTTGCATATAATTTATGTTCAGTCATGCAGAACACTTTGACACATACAGACGACGGTTTACACACATGCAGGAAGTCCAAATCCAGACGTTCAGATCCTGAAGCAGACGTCTGCAGACGTGAGCGCTCGCTGACGTCTGCAGGAAAATAAAAACTGCTGCTCGACAGAAGGTGAAATATTAAGATCCCGTCTGAAAAACACACTTTAAAAACACTCATAGTTCATCTTTATGGAGGATATAAAATGCCAAAATAAAGCAAAATAAAAATCAAAGTGAATTAAACATGTTGTCTTAATGTTGTTCCTTTTATCACGTAGTCGTTTACTGTGTCAAGATAAAATAAAAAACATGTTAAAGGGACAAATATTCCCCTTTTTGTCTTTAATGATGGAATCGTTGCATTTGCAGCACAAACCTGCAGACAGTCGCAGAACCGTCAGCAGGTTCAGGTCGTGGAAGACGTACTCAGACCTTTTACTGAAGTAAAAGTTACAATACAGGCATAGAAATACTCACAAGTACAATATGTACAAGTACAAGTCATGCATTCAAAATTACATTTTCGCTTTATGTTGCATTAAAGTGAACATCTCTTTAATGGTGAAGGTGGCCGATAACACACGACGGGTCAGCTGCTGATTACACGTCATACCTTCAATCTGCAAAGTCAAAACTGAAGATGTTTCATAAACCACGTAAAAAATACAACGTTTCTCAAAGCAAATGAGAAGTATGTAGTACTGCATGATACATGTACGCAAAACAACAACTGTCCAATCACAGCGCAGAAATGCTTTCTCTGGTTTGTTTATTAAGGCATTTTATGTCTTCCGTACGTCTGCTTAACGCCTGACATCACTCTGCTGTGACGAGTCTGAACAATATGAAAAGTTAGTATTTCCTCAAAGCAGTGAAGTGATGATGTTAAAAAACACACAAACCAGGTGGAGACAGGTGGAGGAGGTATTCAGATAAAGTACTTCACTGAAAGTATTAATACCACTCTGTAGAAATACTCTGCTACACGTTAAAGTACTGTACTGAAAATCTTCCTTGAGTAAAAGTACACAAGTGTAATCATGAAATCGTGTACTTCTACCTGTGGCCTCGAGACAACAGGTGTGATTTTGAATCATGTGACCTCATAATTGCAGGTGGATGTGAACACTTTCTGCCTCCTCTTCCAATAAATAACCCTGATGACATCACTATGACGTCATCAGGGTTATCCTATTTTGGAAATTTCACAGGTGTGTTTACCTGCCGAGCCTCACTGCAAACTGACCTTCAGGTGCGAAAACGCTGAGACGTCCCTCAAAGCCGACGCAGTCAGCACGTTTAGCTTCGCACATTTTCAGGTGAAGGATGAACGTGGCGCGGCGGCGTGCGCACAAGGTCTACCTCGCCATGTGTAAATAGTGTCATACGTGAGCAGCAGAGCGAACATGCAACACGACACCAACGACACGATTCCATGCAGCTTTAACACGTGACTGACACACACACACACACACACACGCGCGCGCGCGCGCGTACATTCATAACATACATCATTACACGTTTGAGGAGTACAGGAAGTGAAAGTGATTAAAAAACAAACTTTTCTTTCCGAGGTTTAGAAAATAAATCTTTACACGGTAACAAAACAAACAGGAGTTCAAAGAAAAATCAGAATATTAAGAAAAAATATAAATAAGATTTAAGTTTACGGCGTTCACAGACGGCTGGCGGCGGCGGCTAACTCAGGTTTGTCCTCCTGCGTTTGCTGGGACTTTGTCCAGGGTCGACCTTCAGCTCACGATACTGCATCTGTCCAACACACACACACACACACACACACACACAGACACACACACACACACACACACACACACACACACACACACACACACAGACATGAGGACAGACTCTCTGTTAGCACCTGTTGCATAGCAGCTGCTCTCGTCGACTATCGGTGTGTTTGAGTGACGTCTTCGTCCATGTTCAGCCGAATTAAGGCTGTGGAGACGCTGCACAGCTAAAGGCTGCTGACTCAGCACTTTGCTCCGGTCCAGGATCCTGACTCAGCTGCTTCCTGGACCCTGTTTCACCTGGAGACCCTCAGCAGAGGAAGCTGCTCTTCAGCTCTCACAGTAATGTGAGTGATGAAGATCTCCTCCAGTTAAAGTCTTCGTTTCACTGCCTGTCGCTGTTTGTTGTGTCTTTCATGACTTATGTGACCTCCTGCTGCTCGCACACGTTTTAGATTCTGCTGCATCATTTGTGTTTATGAACCTTACAGGTGAAATACAAACAGCCGTCAGATAAAAGGGACGTTCCTCTTGTGAAAGCTGAGCGATGGAGGAAACGTCTTCATTCATTCCTGCTCACATCTCCCACATGTTCAACATCTGGACCGCGTCCTCCACACACTCCTGCACTAAGCGTCCAGCTGAGCTACTCACCACCTGAACGTCAGACGGCACTCTGGAGAGGAAGTCAAGAAGCTCGTTGTTGTCGATCATGTACGGATCCCGGAGCTTCTTGGTGAATTTGTTCACACCTGCAGGAAAACAGGAATCAGTTCAGAGTGAACGTCCTCCACGTCGGTGAAAGCAGCTGCAGGACGGACAGCAGGACTCACCCCACGCCAGCACAAGGTACCGAAGAGGTATGAGGTAGAGCAGGACTGTGGCCAAACATAAGGCAGTGATCGCCAGCCAGCTCAGAAAAGGCACTGTCCAGTTCACGGTGCTGCAGAGGAAGAAGAGCACAGCACAAACATGGAGGAAGACGTGTCTTTAGTGTCTGTAGGCCTGCGTGTAGGAGGTGTAAACACGGCCTGATCTGCATCTGATCTGGATCTGATCTGGATCTGATCTGGATCTGATCTGGATCTGATCTGGATCTGAGGTCACTGTAAACACAACCTGCACATCGTGAGAAGCTGAAAGAGAGACGCCTCTAATTACTGATTAAACGTCTATTCTGCACCATGAAAGAGCCAAAAATGTGTTATTGAGCAGAACTGTGTGAAAAATGAAAGCAGTGCAGGTGAAATGAAGGAAACAGTCAGAAGTAAGTGTGTGTGTGGCGACGTGTCATTGATCTAGTCGCTGATGAGCCTGCATGCTGGTACTGCAACACACCAGGCCGAACTGACATGATGGTTTTCACACACATGAAGGAAAAAGTCGATGTGTCACTGCTGCCGAATCCACCAGAGGAGACACGTAACGAAGAATCTGTGGTAGAAGGTGTTTCACAGAGTCTCCAAAGTTTCCATTCACTCAGCAACACGCAAAATATCAGGATTTTTAAAGGGAGTCTGGGGCTGATTTGCCGCCACCTCAACTTCCACACACACACACACACACACACACAGATAAACGTGGGGATACACACTTCTTTATCCTCTCTCCATGCGACGCCACCTCGTCCAGAGCGCTCTGCACGCTGATGAACACGTCCTGGATGGCGTACAGTCTGTCCATGAAGCCCCTGTGCTCCGACTCCTGAGAGGGAAAGATCGGGGTTGTAGTACATTTACTGCAGTATTCCGGCCGGTGTTACACACATACGGCTGTCTTGAGACGACTCTACCTTGTCGTCTTTGTCCTCCTCTTCGTCCTCCCACTCAAACATGGCCTCCATGGACTGCAGCAGAAAGGGGATCAGTAAACAGGCGAGCGTGAGAGACAAACGTCAAAGACTCGGCGTTTCCTCACCGTTTCAGCCGTTTCTCTGCTCGAGGAGAAGAAGTAGTTCCAGACCAGCAGCAGCAGCAGAGCCAGCGGCAGCATGTAGAGCTCGAAGTTCCAGACCACCACCACGAAGAGCTGGAGACCACATGACCACATTCAGGACAACGTGACGCTGGGAGCCGTCCTTTGTGTCCTCTCACTGAACTGTTCTCACTCTAGATACCTTCACTACTTTCATGCTCTGATGCCAATCACAGACTGGCTGCCAGTAAAGGGGTGTGTGTGTGTGTGTGTGTGTGTGTGTGTGTGTGTGTGTTCCATACCACAAAGGACACGATGCTCCTCTGTGCAGACTCCCACTCAAAGCAGCTGTTGATGTACGTCCCGTAGCTGATCAGGACCATGATGCACCTCTTCACGCGGTTGAAGTTCTGCTGGAGCAGCTGAAACACAAAGTGCACATGATGCTGCGCTCACAGACTACGAGGCAGACATGATGAAGCTCACGCTGTTATATTTAGGAAAAAACTGACAGTGAACGTGTCGACGAGCGCAGACCTGTTCACACTGGAGCGTCTCTTTAGCTTCAGGTGCTAACTCGTGCTACATGTGGCGATGAGCTCTAACCTCCCACCAAAGCTCGTTAATCTTTTTTTGAGCCCTTCATAACAAAGCTCTAAATCAAGCCTCGTTGACTCATTATGGGCTTTCTGCAGGTGTTGCGTACGTGTTTGGAGACTTTTGGTTCTTCCTCCATGTATTTCTGCTCTGCAGGGACGACGGTCCTCAAAGCAGCTTTCACCTGAAGAGACGAGGACCACAGTGTAAAATACTCTGTTACAAGTACTGCATTCAAAATCCTATCAGGGTCACGCAGTAACAGTACAGCAGTATGGTCAGCTTCATGCAGTAAAAGTACAGCAGTATGGTCAGCTTCATGCAGTAACAGTACTGTGTGTGCAGTAAAATGTCTCCTGTCTGATGTTTGAGCAGTGTTTCACTGTTGGAGCTGCTGCAGGACTTTTCTCTGATCGTTGGTGTTTTATTGGATACTTTTACCTCTTTGGACTGAAAGTATCTGAAGTATTACTTTGTTTCTGGGTAAACGCTCACCGTGTTGTAGATGACGTCGATCTCCAGGACGATGGCGCCTTTGGTCGGACCCGTCAGCTCCTTGTTTTTCAGCACGTAGCTCTTCTGCTCGCCGTTACGAACCTGACAGAGAGAAGACAGTTTGGACTCAGAAGCTTCTCGAGTGACGTTCACAGACTTCATTTCTGTCCTCCGTCCTCGTCCGAGCTTTAAAGCCTTCGACGTGTTCGTGACGTGTTTTCAGTCTTTCTTGTACTCACGTGTAGTAGCGGGATGGCCACCCTCCCCAGGAAGTCTGCACTTCTGTCTCTGTCCTCGTCAAACACCGTCACCTCCAGCACCGAGTGGATGTCCTTCACGTTACTTCAGCACAGAGACGGAGACGTTAACGAAGAGGAAGCCCTCAGATCCTTTACTTCAGTAAAAGTACCAATACTACACTGTAAAATACTCTGTTTCAAGTACAAGTATGAATTTAGAAGCATTTTACTGCATAAATGTGGACTGACGTCACTCACAAGGTGAAGACTTTGTTCCACTCTGGATTCAGGTTCTTGTAGACGGTGTGTGTCTGCAGCCGGTCGTTATTCAGCTCCAGCACACAGAACGGGTCGCTCTTACCTGGAAGACAGTCACACCTGCGTCACTTTCATCAGGCATAAAGTACAGTACAGGTGTACGAAGTACAGTACAGGAGTATGAAGTACAGTACAGGAGTATGAAGTACAGTGCAGGTGTATGAAGTACAGTACAGGTGTATGAAGTACAGTGCAGGAGTATGAAGTACAGTACAGGAGTATGAAGTACAGTGCAGGAGTATGAAGTACAGTACAGGTGTACTGTGAAAGTATTCAAAGCATTCAGTTCCATAATGTAGTGCAGTAGAAGTATAACGGAGCAGAAAATGGAATTAATTAGGTAAAATACAAGTACCTCAAATTTGTACTTCAAATACTTTTGTACTCAGTTACTTTCCAGCTCAGATGTTTGATGAGCAGGTTTCTGATTACCGTTAACGTCTGCGGCCATGAGTCCTTCTGCTCGCATCACCTTCACCTGCACGACGCCGACATCTCTGAGGTGAGACAACGACTTCAACACACCCTGAAGACGGAGAGAGGACACACACACGTTGTGTTTTTATCACTTGTGGGGACATTACATAGACTTCCATTCATGTCCTGCAGCCTTACCCTAACCCTGACCATGACCACTCTCTGCCTGTTCCTAACCTGACCGTGACCCTGTCCTCAGTCTGCACCCGAACAGTTCATCACTCACATTAAGGGGACCTGCATTTGTCCCCATGAGACAGGTGAGTCCCCACAATGTGACTGTGTACACAGATTTTTGTCCCCACAACGTGATGAATACCTGGTCTCACACACACACACACACACACACACACACACACACACACACACGACTTCATCCTGCAGTTTGATTCTCATTCAGTGTTTTTCCATCTGACGAACCCTTTCCACTGCTCTGTGTGTGTGTGTGTGTGTGTGTGTGTGTGTGTGTGTGTGTGCATGTGTGTGTGTGGTTCCCGGTGAGAGACGCCGCCCCTCTCACTTCCTGTCCGCCATCCTGATACTCTCTAAAAAGCCTCTTGGATCAGCTGCTCACGTATCGTTTGAGGATGTCTCTGCGCTCCTGCGGGTCGTCCAGCGGAGTGACGGACAGGTCGGCGATGGAGACGTGAGCGGAGGCGGTCAGCGTCACCAGCAGCACCACGGAGCCCCGGGACTCCTCCAGCGGCAGCTCCAGGTGATGAGTGTGCTCCTTGGCCAGAGAGGACAGATCCAGCTGGCAGCTGGACGACAAACAGGACACACGATCAGCTCATGAGCGCAGCGCGAGTGCAGCGGTGGAGTGACAATAAGGACATTTACTCAGGAAGTGTACTGAAGTACAAATGTGAGGTACTTGTACTTGAACTTCAGAATGAACTTTTAATGACTTTGACCATCCTTTACTTCAACAACCAGCGACCAAACACTGGAAACCAGAGGAATATTGGTCCTCTGTGTGAGGCCATGCCGTCCCTGCTCTCTGGTTTCATGCTCGTCATTAACTGAGTTTCACCTGCAGTCCCTTGAGGTTCACTCAGACGGAAAACCACAAAAGTACGACAGATGTGAAAATGATGTGAATCATAAGACGTGGCCTTCAGATTTAACCTCTGCTGAGAGGTTCAAGGGCTCATTGAAAAGGTTCTACAGGTTCTTCACGATGTTCTGTGAGGCCCAGCTCTCGTTATTCTACGAATGAAAGAAACCGACAGAGAAAAGACAGACTGACCGTCCAATGAAGTCGTCCCTCCTGCCGGTGTCTCTGTCCCACACTGTGATCTCCAGGATTCCTCCCGTCTCCTCGTACAGATGGAGGTCAAACTGCTCCCTCCACTGTGGACTCAGGGTCTTTGGCACCGTCTGCTCACACAGGAAACATGCTCTTATTTTGAAATCTCTCCTGGGTAAACTGATCAGAGACTGAACTGAGGTCAGCGCCAGCATACCTTGCTCCTGTACTTCTGGTGTCCCAGTCTGAACTTGGCGTAGGGGTCGCTCAGGCCGTTGGGGTCCATGGGGATCAGGTTCCGGCCTTCGATGAGCGCGATGCTGACGATGCCTCTCCAGAGCTGAGCCTTCCTGTGCAGCTCGGAGAGACGCATCGACTGCTGCTGCTGGTCCGCACACAAACACCCAGTGTTATTTTCTCAGGTCAAGAAGAGGAAGAGGAGCAGCGAGCCGGGCCCTGGTCTCCACATGTCCGCTGGGTTTGGATGATTCCACCTGCTTTTCCCTCCCTTCTGATTTTAGTTGAATGACTTTTATTCATTTGGATGTGTTTTAGGTTATTGAGACAAAGTGAGATCTGCTGGCATAAAGTTCAGACGTTTTGGTTTTACTCTGACAGATTATTAAACCCGCTCTGTCGAACTTGAGCTCTGGTTTTTGGTCTTTCTTCTGCAGGATTTCCTTGTAAACTTTGAATATGTTTGTTGTGGTTTCTCAGCTTTAAATGCGCTCTGGCAGCTGCAGTAAACATGAGTGTAATCAGCGCTCTGTCAGCCGGCCGCGTGTCAGCCAGCTACACCAGAGCTGACGGTGATTCTGACTGTCACTGTTTGATCATCTGGTTTCTCTTATTGTCAACAAACACCATAAAATGAGCGTCTCTCTCTGACTTCCTGTCTGTGGCTCTCGGCTCAAAGCTCATTGGTTCCTGCTGAAGATGCAGATCTTTAAAAACACCTCACAAACGTATAGTTTCACTTTTAAAAAGCTTCTGTAATTTCCTAAAACGCTGCTCAGTCTCGTTCTGATCAAACAAACATGAGGAAATAGAGCGTTTGCTGGGACTATTTTCAGCGGCGGATGAATCCACGATTGGTGGCTGTTATGAGGCTTTGAGACTCACGTACTCGTAACAGGATACACTCACTGTTGACTTTGGTCTCTTCATTGACAATAAGAGAAATATTTATTAAATTGTGTCAGCTGGTTCATTTTAGCCTGCTAGCATATAGCATCATGCTAGCCCGCGGGGACACGGTTTGGACAGCAGGGCCCTGGACGCCACCGGCGGATGGACATGACAGAAGCTACATCACACGGCAACAATCAACATTTAAGAAGCTCAACATGTTCGAACAATTCACCAGAAAAATCTCTGACAACAACGAGACCCGGACGCTGAAATGAGCAAAGACAACAGTGACCAACAGGGACAGGAAGGTGACCAGCACGAGAGTTAATGAGAGCACACACACGGTGACGATGATGATGACGACGAAGGTGATTTACCTTAGTGGAGCGTTTCCAGGACCTCCTGAGCAGCATAGTCTGAACATACATTAAAATACATTAATTCAGACTGCAGGGTGTGAGCAGACCATCAGGAGCGCTGCGGCCTTCATTAAGCCACTAGGGGGGGCTACAGGACGGGTTCATCTCTAACTACAAGCAGCTAGAAGAAGTGATGAAGAGGAGGTGAACGCCTCAGGCCCAGGTTCAATTCAGCTCCATGAATAAAGGCACTGAAAATAGATCCTAATCATAACCATCACAGCGACGAGCTCGTTTGCTGACCCTCCCACACCTTCATCCTCCTCATCCTCTTTCTCTTCCTCATCTATCTCTGAGTCTTCCTCTCTGACTGCAGCTGCGGCTCTCACTGACTCTCAGCCTATAATTCATTTATGTACTGAATAAAACATGGAGCAGACAGGATGTGGTCCACGTCTGAGACCCACTTCTGATCCTCGATTACGGACCACGGCCACGCGGAGCGGGACGGGAGCTGAAGCACGGAGGCAAAGAACGGACGTTCGGATTTTAATCCGACACCAGCGAAATTAAAACTGGATCATTTTACTTCCTGTCTGCGTTTATGTGATTTTTACTCAATTTTAAAGCTGCATTAATTGATTTTTTGTCCACTTGGGGGCAGCGCAACAAGCTGCGAACACCTGTCAGTCATAGAGGAGGCAAACGTCCTGTATTCAAAAAGCTTCATTCAAATTCACTTTGTCAAAAATGAACTGAAGCTAAAAGCTAAGCTAACAAAATGGAGACCCACAGCAGCTACAGACTGACTGAAACAGCGTTAAAGGCTCTGGGGATAAACTGAAGGCCAAAGTTCGACCCCGTCCATCAGAGGACAAGAAGCTCGTCTGCCCTCTACGGTGAGAAGCTCCTCGCTAGTCGCTACCAGGGGAGACGCTACAGGAAGTGAATCACCTCTGCACTCACTTTGTTCACATACGGCTTCCAGCGATACGTCTTAACCTCGCTCTGCTGCAGGAAACACAGACGCAGCACCAAGACTCAGCCATGGAGACAACGTGTGTGTGTGTGTGTGTGTGTGTGTGTGTGTGTGTGTGCGTGTGTGTACTGTATGTTTAGAGTCAGTCGTGGTCAAACTGTCAGTGGGTTCCTGGATTAGTTCAGTGATTCACATACGTGGTTCAATGCCAACATGTTATTCTGGGCTGAAGAGTTGAGCCCTGCTGTGGGGGTCCGGCCCCCGAGGCTGGAACCTGTAGACTGTGGCATCAGTCGATTCATGGATCTAACGTCAGTTTAATCAGTGATTTAAGGTTTAAGTTTTGTGCATTTGTTGGCTCTAAATCTCTCACCTTCAGCTTCTTTCTTTACACTTTAGTGATTCAACCATTTCAGAATTAATCAAAAAAGAGAAGTTAATGAATGAACAACCTTAAAATGCAGCCTGCCCTCATCAGCACGTTTTCTAGTGGAGCGTGGCAGCTGTGTTTGCAGTATTTTTGAAGATAAAGTGAAGTACACTGAGCTCAGGCGTTAGCGGCAGCGTGCGTACGTACAGCAGAGTCTCGTCGCTCCTCTATGGGACTGTCTTTAGGTGTGAGGGTCACGTTCAGCTCCAGGCTGCCCAGGTCCTGATCAGGGTGCTGAGGGTCCTTCAGCACCAGCGTCACAGGTATCGTCCTGTCACACACAGGCAGCACAGGTGTTAAAGGTTACGTGTCAGGGTGCGGTCACACAGGTGGATGCAGGCCAGAGACCGTCACCTGCAGAGGTCACATTCATATCAAAGTCGAGCTGCACATGAAGAAAAGATGTGGCTTTGCTCTCGTTCTCCTCCAGTTTCATGTGTGATTGTGTCCTAAAGCTAATTCACCTTTTCATTGTTTGAGTATCTGCAGACCCAAAGGAAAATAATCCACCAGGACACTGACTCTCCGCCACTCCTAACCCTCACAACATCTGCTGAGTCAGCCTCAATCTTATCACAGATTAGAAGGAAGCTGCAAACTGGTCTGCTGGCTGCACGGACCAACATGAAGTCCTTCACATACTGAACCATCTGAACATGAAGACGGCTCGTTCAAATCTGCTTTTTCTGGTGGAAACTCTGCCACAAAGGTCGAGTTTTGGGGCAAACGTCAAGCTCGAGGGTTGGTGGATCCCCACTGTGGGTGTCATCAGTACCGAGCGTGAGCATCAGAGAGGAACAACTTATATGAGCGACAGAAGACTGAACAAGTGTTAGAAAACAAGCCAGAGTGACTGAGAGCTCACGAGGAGTGATGTCTGGAAAAAGATCACCTGTGGAGAGAAGGTAGAAAATGTCATGGACGTCATCAGACTGACTTACCTCTGCTGCTCCAGAGACTCCAGGTAAAGGTACGCAGAGCCCATGAAGTCGTCCTGAAGGCCGAAGTCATAGTCAAACACCTGCAGAGGAGCAGAAGAACCTCCTCTGACTCTCACGTTCGCTCAGGATTCATGCAGAAAAGCTTTGAGCTTTGTGTCTTTACCTTCACATACAAAGGTTCACTCAGACAATCCACCACCAGCGTCGTCTTCTCGTCCCACACTGGGTTGAGGTTTTTGTGGATGGTTTTGCTTCTGAACACCTCTTTCCCAGCGAGCTTGAACTTGACGTAGGGATCACTGCTGCCTACAAAACAAACCAAGCTCTCACAGATCCATAGAATCAGGATGAAGAGCAGAAAGACGCCACAGGACTCTACCTCCTCTGTCTCGGACGGCCAGATTGTGTCCTCTCTTCAGCTCAACCTCCAGCCTGTACATCCCCGAGCTGTGGACGGATCTCTCAGGAGCGACCCCCGAGGAGTACGGAGCCCCCACACCCTGAGGAGGAGGAGAAAAGCATCTGTTAACCACAAACTGCACGGCTGAAACACAAACCCCTCCATCAAACCACCGCAAACTCACCGACATTGCTAAGAGAAATAAAGCCGCTACAAGCCGTCGCTGAAGTGCAGCTTTCACTTCCTCAAGCGCATCTGCACCCACGCTGAGGTGAAGTGTCTAATCCAACTCAGTGACTCGTCCCAGGGGTGACCACTAACAGGAAATTACACGAGAGTAGCTTCCTCCCATCCGACCAGAGCGCCGTTGAGCTGATGTTTTTTCCATTCTTCTCTAAAGCTCACCTCCACTGCAGCATCGCCTCTGCTGCTACACATACAAACCGATGTACTGTAGTACATCACGTCCAAAACACTGCTTCACTGCCGCAGGGGTGCAAAGCAACCACAAAGACACGCAAAACAATCACAAAGAGACACAAGATGACCACAGAGAGACACAAAACAACCACAGAGAGACACAAAACAACCACAGAGAGACACAAAACGGCTACAAAGAGACACAGAATGAGGACAGAGACACACAAAACAACCACAGAGAGACACATAACAACCACAGAGAGACACAAAACGACCACAGAGAGACACAAAACGACCACAGAGAGACACAAAACGGCTACAAAGAGACACAAGATTACCACAGAGAGACACAAAACGGCTACAAAGAGACACAGAATGAGGACAAAGAGACACAAAACGACCAGCGAGACACAAGATGACCACAGAGAGACACAAAACGACCACAGAGAGACACAAAACGACCACAGAGAGACACAAAACGGCTACAAAGAGACACAGAATGAGGACAAAGAGACACAAAACGACCAGTGAGACACAAAACGACCACAGAGAGACACAAAACGGCTACAAAGAGACACAGAATGAGGACAAAGAGACACAGAATGAGGACAAAGAGACACAAAACGACCACAGAGAGACACAAAACAACCACAGAGAGACACAAAACGGCTACAAAGAGACACAGAATGAGGACAAAGAGACACAGAATGAGGACAAAGAGACACAAATGACCACAAAGAGACAGAAAATGTCCACATAAAGAACCAAAAAAGGTAAATCTGAAAACATCTGTACGTCCAGCACTCTGCTCTTATACCCTGACGTGTCCTCAGATCAGGGGAGCTGGCAGACATAACGGGCCACAGCGAAGTAATAAAGTAATGGAGCTGAAAAATAACGTATTCCTCACTGTAAATACTACTAAACCACCAAAATACCCACAGAAGAAGGTACATGCAGTAGTCGGCTGTATTTACACCTTTAATCCTGGTTTTCCTTTTCGTTAATGGTGTCGTCCTCATGTGAACACAGCAGCCCACGGGGGGGGGTGTGAACCTGGACAGGTGCAGCTGTCACCTTTACCTCCATTCACCTTCCACACATTAGATGAAGAGTTTAGAAAAGGTGATCTGAGCCCGTCCAATCAAAACGAGCTCCTGCTCACATGTAAGCAACAGCGTTAATCAAACATCCATCTGAGCGCGTCATCTTTAATGCACGAGCTCTCGTCTGCTGGGGATTCTGCATCCTGTCCACACACACACACACACACACACACACACACACACACACACACACACACACACACACACACACACACACAGATCTCCGATCAATACTGGCAGAGTGGGATAATGTGTGAGGGCGCACTGCTGCGGCTGAGGAAGATGAAGAGAGGCAGCTTCACATTCAGACGTCTGAGACCACTTCAGTACTTTCATAATACAGAGACAGCAGCGCCGGGTCAAACAGGACACGTCCACCACAGGAAGCAGGAACTGTTGATTTTCACATCATTTTAAAAAGTTTTAAAACCATGGACATCATGTGAGACGCTTTGGTGTCCTCAGTCAAGGTTCTGCGCTCATGTCAGGAACATTTAACTGTACTGCATTAAATATCCGGCTGAAGTACACGCAGTACGAAAGCATGATGAGCAAAGCGTCATTAAAGGTCCAGTGTGTCGGGTTTAGTGCCATCTAGTGGTGACGCTGCAGACTGCAACACGCTTCGCCCGAACAGCTGATGCTGCTGGTCTCTGTTTAATCTGAAGACTCCAGCAGACTCAAACACCAGAGGAGCACAGTCTGATCTGTTTGGTTTCGTTCTCTCTGGAGGTGAAATAAAAGGCTGAAAGTGAGACTACATCAACTCGACGGATGTTTTCCTTCTCTCACCTCCATCAGCAGCTGATAAAAATCTAAACTACCTTTAATCCAACATTTACAGTCAAACTCAGGTTTACATAATTTGCCAAGAGCAACACTTTAAGGTGCTGCTCTCATGAAGAGCGGCAGCAGCGTCTCTCAGCTGGCTGACACAACCAGCAATCAGTTACATGCATTATGAAACAAAGACGTTTCCTGAGGCTGGAAACCGTCGCCCAGTGCCAACTTCTGCTCTGCCATTTTGTGAGCAGCGGAAACTCCAGCAGGCCGCAGCTGAAAACAGGGTCATAAAAGAAACCAGACCGCCCTGTGAGACACCCTCATTCCAGAGAGCAGGGACACCGCGTGAGACGTCAATGAGACAGGACGTGAAAACCTGCTGATCCTAAAGTTTTAAATATCTGCTTACAGTGAATCTGAAGCAGCGACACGTTTCACAGACTGAAAGATGTGGAACGCTCCAGAAACACCTGTTGGATCATTCCACAGGTGAACAGGCTGATTGGTAACAGGTGAGAGGATCATGGTTGGTATGAAAGGGGCGTCCTGGAAAGACTCATGGATGAAGGAGATGAACACATGAAGCTGCTGTCAGTGGACACAGTTTGATTATTGGTGACTGATTTCAGATATTCCTCATGTTGCAGATGTGTGAGTGTGTGGTGTCGTAGCTGGAGGCTGCTGACGTGTTCTGGGTTAAGTCCACTTCAGACACGATGATGTTAAATAAGGGGATCATGTTGACCTGCTGGTCTGAGAGGACAGGATGAGGTGTTCCAGGTCAACTTTACATAACGGAAAACTGACCGTCATCGTCTTCTAGAAGCTCTGATCGACAGATTTATATGGACCACATGTGACGTTTCCGTTGTTGCTTGTTATTTCCTGTTTTATGCTGAAAGGCGTCCTCATGTGTTATCTTTTGCTTTACTTCCTGTGTTTTCCCGCCTTCAGAGTTGCTGATTAGTGTCACCTGTCCCTCGTTCGTCGCCCCTCCTCCTCCTCCTCTATTAAAGCTGCTGTTTTCCTCAGTCTGTGCCAGTTCACTGTGTCAAGAGCTGCAGCCTGTTCCAGTGTTCCCAGTGTCTCCAGTGTTTCCAGACCATTTCTCTCCTTGTTTTTTGACTTATTTCTTTGGATTTCATTGGTCCCATAAGCTTTTTGTTTTTGCCTTTTCTGTCCATAGCTTCTTTGAACTGCCCCGTTTTTAGCTTTTTAGTTGTCCCCTTCTGCATGAGCATGACAGTAAAGAAGCAGCTGTCCAAAAACACCATAAAACACTATGAAACAGCATAAAACACTATGAAACACGAGAAAAGGCTGAAACTCTTCACACAAAGTGCACAAAGACGAACTGGCACTCTGAGGCAAACACAGGCTTTAATACAGCGAGGAGGGAGGACGAGTGAGGGACAGATGAGACAAAGCAACAATAACAGAGGTGGGAAAACACAGGAAGTAAAGCAAAAGATAATGCATGAAGATAACATTCAACATAAAACAGGAAATAATAAAACTGCCCAGCATGACTTGACGTTAATATGAGCAAAGCCTCTGGACACCAAGCAGAGACAGTCTGAGACGAGCAGAGAGGAGCGTTTACCAACAAACACAGAGCTAAAAGACAGTGAACAGTGGACTGACGTCCATCAGGAGACACAAACACGACTCCATATGAGCGATAATGTTGAACCGCTGTTTGCTAACAAGCTCCTCACGTTGACCTGTTGATGAGTTTACAGCTTGTTGTCAGAAGAGAGGATGGATATGAATCTGACGTCTTTATTTTAAGTACAGCTGTTAAACTCTGTTTATTCACAGAAACAGTCATTTTATCACTGTGACACACAGGAAAACACAGGAAAACACAGGAAAAG
Organism: Chaetodon trifasciatus; assembly: GCA_037975065.1. NCBI lineage: Eukaryota > Metazoa > Chordata > Actinopteri > Chaetodontiformes > Chaetodontidae > Chaetodon > Chaetodon trifasciatus. Next base: position 1,222,696 of record JBBMOE010000003.1, read on the forward strand.
ACAGGAAACCAGCCTGTAGAGCCAGAACAAGTCTGCAATTATTACAACCTGCACATTATGGGTGAAAAGATTTAAATATGGTGGACTTCAACAGATTTTCCAGATAAAAAAACATAATTACTGAGACTCTGCGTTTGTGTCCGTCATGTCCTTCATTCAGTGCAGTCAAACATCAACTTCACAACAGAACATCTGCATGTTTTTACAACCCTTCATCTATATGTAGATTTGGACGAGACACTGGCTAATTTTAAGGCCAGAGCTAACGAGCCTGGAGGTAATTAGCATAGTTAGCATAAAGAGTGGAGGCGAGTGGAAACGGCCGGGCTGACTGCTCAAAGTTCAAACACACAAACACGTCTGAAGCTCCACAAACAGAAGAGTAAAAACAACATTTTGTGGATTTAGGGGGAGGTGCGTGGCGTAGGTATCCGCCCACAGGTGAACCACAAACTGCCATGTTTACATTTCTGCACGCTTTAAACAAACAGGATAAAACCCGCTCGTTAGCGAGCTTTAAAGGTGTTTTTTTACTTCAGACACAGCCAGGTGGTTCCAGCTTTTAATGCTAAGCTAGGCTAATCGCCTGCTAGCTTCACACTTTACACAGACATGACCGACACTTTAACACGTGGCTCGTCTTCTCTTCAACATGAAACGCTGAGGTCAAACCGACAAAGCTAAAGGCTGAAGGTTAGCAAGCGGAAATCTGTGGCATCAAGTTGTGTTGACAGCGTTTCTGTCTGGCAGCTCTCGCGGCGAACGAGCCGATGGAGTGAAAAACACCGCTCTGCAAATATTGTCTTTGGCTGCCGGAGACAAACAAACTCTGACAAACTCGGCAGGTAGAGTTTGACTGGGGATGAGCGCTGAGTCAGGGACTTCAGGCTGTGGGAGTAACCAGCGGCCGGAGTTAACAAGCTGCTTAGAGAGGATTAGCCGTCTTGTGGCAGCAAAATCAGGAAGTGGCGAGCTGAGAATAGCATCAGATCACACACAATCCCATCAGCCGCACTGATGCGCTCTTATTTTAGGACGGCGTGTTCGTGCTGGTGCAAACATCTGTGAGTGCAGGTCCTTCAGGCTTCAGCTGATTCATCGATTATCAGCGTAGCTGCAGATCGTTTCAGGCGATTGATCGACGCACGATCATTTCAGATCCAAAGATACAAGCAAACACACAGCCAGTCTGTGAAGGAGCCGTTAACAGTAGAAATACTTCAAATGTGACTTCAGGTGCATCGATTTACTCTGATTAACCTGATATCTACGCGTGGACTGTAAAAAAACGACCGCAGACGAGAGAAGATTAGAGAGCAGTGATGGAGGACAGAGCTGAATGCATGAGAGGGACATACGTCTTCTTCATGTCAGAGCACGACGCTCCGACCTCCATCAATACAGCTGCCAGCGGACCACAGCGATCAATACCGACAACGAACGGCAGGAGGAGGCTCCCAGCAGGCGCGAGGCATTCCAGAGCATCACCTGCTGGGAACTGGGAGCGTGCCGCTCAGCTCCAAATGAACCAGTCAGCGACCAGTTAACGACGTCAGACGACTGAGAGCAAAACAAACCGAAACTGACGTCTGAAAGTCAGCCGGTTCGCTCCTCGTCGTGTTTCTGACGTCTGTGATTTGTTCGTTATTGACGACTTCACCTCAGATGGATCTGCTGACCCTTTGGAACGCCACAGTACTACACCACAGTACTACACCACAGTACTACACCACAGTACTACACCACAGTACTTCTACTGCATGAAGCTGACTGTACTGCTGTACTTCTCCTGCATGATTCTCATTGTTGGGTGATTACACACTTATAAAAACAGAATTATGAGCGTCATATTCTGTAAGATCCCGTTGAATCCTTCAGTCCTTTAAGTCAAACGTAGTTTTCCACCTCGACCGTCAGTGACCTCAATCGAGTGCTCATTAATTACTTACGATTTGTTGGGTAGCTTTATTTCTAATAATACATCATGCTTTATTATTTAATCATATTTTATTTTACATTTCTGCTCTTACATCCGTGCAAATATAATGTGCAATATTACATATTTTCTTACTGTGTTTATATACATATTTTCTGCTGTGCAGTAGTATCAAACACTGTATTTTATCATCCTTAAATAATCATGAGAAATTCAAAATTTTCCACTGGCATTATTTTTATACTCTTTTTGTATATGATGTACAAATATATGTAACTGATTTTATGTAGTATTTGTCTATTTGTTCTTCTTCTACGTCTCCTTTTTGTTCTTGATACGACTGCTGTCTGAAACATGTTAATGTCCCCAGCGTGGGATCAATAAAGTTCTTATCTTATCTTATCTTATCTTGTCTTATCTTTATAGCAATAATGTGAATCTGCAAAGTAACTAAAGGTATCAAGTAAATGAAGTGTAATAATGGCCTCTGAACTTTACTGAAGTAGAAGTATAAAGTACTTTTACCTCAAAATGAGGCCACATGTCCTCGTGCATCAAATCACAGGACACAAAGACAGAGCTGGTCCCACCTGAGTCCACCTTCAGAGCGCTGTGCACATTATCTGGACAGGGATCAAACACGGGGCCACGATGCTCACCGACAGCAGCCGTCCACACGTGGAGGCGAAGGACACGGAGTCATCGCAGGACGCTCGACGAAGTAACCCTCGAATCGCTAGACGGGACTCTGCCACCGGGGCCTCTCTTAGGAAGAGATCCAGGGTTCGAGGAGGACGCCGGGGACGACACAGACAAGGTGAGGTGGAGGAAGGTGGTCGAGGGTGGGGGGTGGGGGTTTGTTTAAAATGAAGTCACCAACATAGTGGAGGGAGAGAAACTGAAGACACTTCCAAGGTGATTCCAGAAAAACAAACCAGCAGCCAAGAAGCAGCGAGCGCGTTCAGCAGGAGTCAGAGCTGAATGAAGGGAGGAGCAGGAGGTGAGGAGGAGGGAGCGAGAGGAGGAACCGTGCTGCTGGCTCGACTGTAATCCTCCTCCAGAGGGGTAAGCCTGACTGACGGCTGGACCGAAGGGTCAGCTGAGAGAGTGTCGCAAGGTCACGGCCAGATTTAAGGCCAGTCATGATCCTGAGATTCACACAGAAACACCAGAGACGGCGCGAAGAGAGGACTCAGTCCACGCCCACGCAAAGCAGGTCTGTCATGACCTGATTTAAGTTTGAACTGCATTCAGGCTGAAGCTAGCAAGCTAAGCTAACTAGCTTCTCCACCCAGGAAGTGGAAGCTAGCCAGCTCAGCGCTGCCTCGTCACACATTACGGAGCGGAGAGGGGCTAGCTAGCGTTAGCTGTCTGTCCTTCATCGGTCCAGGTGTGGGGACGGCAGATAACTGGACTGCTTTGCTCGTTTTTCTGAGCTTCCTGGATCGAACGGCCTGAATGTGCCCAAAAACATTAATGAACAACATCCTAAAAGTAAGACTGCTAACGAGGATGAAAACTGCATGAGCTGCGAGACGGTCTCACTGTACACTCGTTGGTTCAATTGGCTGCACACACACACACACACACACACACACACACACACACACACACAGACAAACACTGCTCACAGCTATTTGTCTTATGTAACACACACAGTTGCTGTCAGCCTTAAAGCCTGTGAGCTGCTGTTTCCCCTCAGTCAGCGGAGCCTCGACACAGCGGAAAGTCAATCAGTGACACATCTTCAATAGTCATTCCACAGCAGCCTCATCAATACCCGTCTGACAGCCAATCAGAGCCCGTTCAATAACCTCTGTCTGACCTGCAGCTCTGCTCCTCTGTGACACCGCTGTGGACTCCACGCTCGAGTCCTGCAGCTTCTGTCTCCTGAAATGTAACCTGTGCAGGTAGAGACACACAACCCCCGACGTCCCAGAGGACGGGACAGCGGCTCCAGGCAGAGAGTCATTTTACCTCCCGTCTCTCCAGTGAAAACAGGTGAAGACACACCTGCACAGTGTTTGTACTGTACACGAGGGCTCTGCAGGACGGAGCTTCATTCTCAGAAGACAACAGCTCGCGTCCTCTGTCCTTGCGGCTGCCTCGGTCATGATGACTGGCAAAAAGAAACCTTTATCTCAACTATCAGACGCTCGTCAAAGTCAGCTTCTCTAATTTGATTCTTCAGGCCTGTGCAGGTCTCTCCCTCCTTCCTGGAGGCTCTATCTCAGCTCACGAGACGCCGCTCCAGTAAATCACTTCATCAGTTACACCAGCCGAGCTTCTCCACAACACGGTGGAGGACACGACTTTGTAGCGTCTCCCGTCCAACACATACGATGTCCTTTGATTAGCTCGTACTGCTGAACAAAGCAAGAAAAGACAGACAGAAGAAGAAAAGACTTCGACAAAAGGAGGCGGATGGAGGAATGGACAGGTGATCATCAGGTGTGGTTTGGTTTTGGATGTTCTTTGTTTACGTTCATCATGATAATGTTGGAATTTTCTTGAATGAGACATTAGAGATGACAAAGACTCCACTCCTCAGCGCTCTCATGGACTCGCTGTCCAGTCCTCATCCAGTCCTCGTCCAGTCCTCGTCCAGTCCTCGTCCAGTCCTCCAGGCACGGCAGAGCCATTTCTCAAAGAACAACCGTTCATCCGTCAATAGAAACTCTTCTGTGCAGCGTTTCCAGTCACAATCAGAACACCTCATTGATCCCAGAGGGGAAACTGGGTTCAGGGGACTTAATGAAGCGTCCAAACAGCTGAGACACAGCATCCCGAAAAGGAAGAATTTTTCAGTATTTTCTCATATCATCAAGAACATAATACCCTGAAATACTGCGACACGTTGTGGATGCCCGCCGCTCGGCCTGCAGGAGCAGACCTTTCTCTCCACAGACTGTCTGCACTGCGACAAAGGAAAGCAAAATAATGACATTAATTACGCACAACACACTAAAATCTCACTAAGTGTTCCCAGACTCAGTTCATTTCAAGTGTTTCCAGCTGCGAACAGCTGCTGCACCTCGTCTGAGCATCACACCGTGAGACGGTTCAGTCAGTCGACGTCTCTGAAAACGTAAAGTTTTGGTGTTTCTGCCACCTCACAGCTCGGTTAGAGTCAGTCTGCAGACACATCGGGCTGGTTCACTTTTAACTCTGCACCTTTATTTATTTTACCATCCTAAACTGGGTGTAACCTTTGCTTCCACGGGACTGACCTCAGTTTGTGGTGCGGGGACGGGTTAGCGTAGCTCAGGCTCAGCGGGTTTGCTTTGATGACTTGTTGGTTTACCTTTGTCCTGCCTCGTGTGTCTTCGTGGTGAAGCAGCTTCGGCTCGTTCCCTGCATGCTGCCTGCTAACTCATGTTCTTTTCCTGCTGAGATGTGCAGGAGACCCCCTCCCCTGTCACATGTGAGTGACGGCTGTGCGGGGCTCCCCCAGGGCGCCGGTTAGCAGAGGCTGCAGCCATCCATTATAAATACTGTGCATGTGCTGTGTGTCATGTATCTACGGGTGTGGATGCAGATTCGAGCCACAGGATGAAAGAAAGCTCCAGTTCACTCATCTCTGCTGACATCTTGACATGTTGCTTTGATTAATTACCAGCGATGTGAACGATCAATCCCCGGCCGAGCTGAATCAGATCCGTCCTCTCATCTTGAGATCAATTTTTTAATGAGATGATGGTCTTAATGAGCCTAATATCATATTTCATAACAGTTTCTCAGGCACTACTAAGCGCTGTGCTTCCAGCTGAATCCTGAGCTGCTCTTGTCCTCCTCCTCCTCCTCCTCCTCCTCCTCCTCACCAAGCTATCCCCTCTGACCTCCTCCACTCATCCTTTTCTTCAGCTCCTTTGTCCTCTTGAATATTGGTGGATGATCTAATGATTTACTTGCTGCAACTCTTTAACTGACTTCTGTTATTGTCCAATAAAATCAATAAAACAAGTAATGACTGAATGATTAGGCCTTCAATTAGCAGGAGATCAACATGTGCTGATTAGAGCTGAAACCATTCATCGATTAACCGTTTAGGTGTCCACGAAAGTTAATCTGTTAATTTACTGACAATCAATTGATCAGTTATTGAGTACAAATAGCAAAAGTTTTCTGTTTCCAGCTGCAGGTGTTGCTGCTTTTCCTTGTTTTATGTCTCTGTAAACTGAACATATTTGGGTTTTTGTTGTTGTTGGTCTGTGAAGTGATCTGAATGAATCACTTAATAATCAGAGAATAATCAGTAAATATTGATAATAACAATAGTTGTTAGTTACTGCTTTGTGCACCATTGTCATATAATCTTATTAATGTAACTTTTAAGTAATGCTTACTTTGGACTTCCTTGTAATCACACGCGGCGCTCTGCAGCGGAACTTGCCTAAAACAAAGTGTCCTAACATCCATCAACCTGTGATCCGGACATCAATTCAGACAGTTGGTTCAGATAACTTTTGCCTCAAAAGGCCAAACCAGCACATTAAACAGGTAGGAGCTCACCGGCTGCTCGTCTCTGCTCTCCAGCTGTGTTCCTTCTGCTGCGGCAGCTGTTGCCGCTTCGCCTCCGCCGCCGCCGCTGCCGCCGCTCGCTGACTCCGACAACCTCTCCAGGCACGCTGATCCCAGAGAGGAGCTCTTGTGGTGGGACTGCACCAAGTGAGCCAGCGTGGGCTTATTGTGGCCGGCGGACTGGTGCCTGGAGGACGACAGGAGCTTCTCCCGTCCGAGTCCGGTCGCTTTGCCGCAGAGCCGAGCCTCCTTCGTTTCTAAATCCACCTGAGAGGAGAAGAGCAGGTCGGGCTGTGAGGAGGAGATCACCCGGTCCAGGACGACGGGTTCCTTCCGTTTCATCTTCTTGAACATCCAGCCGCCCCGCTCCTTCTTCTCCTCGGGGTCTCTGGCTCCCAGCTTGGGGCTGAGCAGCGGTTTGGCTCTGGCTTGGAACTGTTTCCACATTGTGTTCTGTTGGGACGAGCCGCTCTCATTGTCGCCCCCTTCGCTCCGCTCCATTCCCGCCTCTGTCCGGAGCTCCAACAGGCTCGAACACCGATGGACGCGCTGCTGGTCAGCCGACGAACTTACGCAATCTGTGTTGACTCTATTCAGCCGCCGTACGCCGAGAAACCCGCACGAAAACAGAAGTGCAGACAGTGTGCATATTTCATGTCTCCACCGCTGGCAGTCGGGGTCGTCCAGCCCCCTTTTCAGGGAAATATAAGACCGGGCGGTGACAAACAGGGCCCGCCTTCGCCTGTTCAGTGCCCTGAAGCAGGATCTGGCTTTGGCCACCCCCTGAACCAGCCGTGAGGTGATGCCACAGCGGATCATGTGTGGCTGCTTGGTGTGGCTGTGGGGAAGGAAACGTCCATCGGCTGGTCCTCCACTTTGGTCGGAGAGGATCATTAAGTGTTGTTCAGACGTTCTCTCCCCCTCAAGATTAAATAAAGATAAAGACAGCTTTATCATTAAATATTTTAATTTGTCCAGTTCTTTGTTTAAAGTGACATTTCCACCAGCCTCGGCTCTACTTTTGTACCTGCTATTTAGCAAATGTTAGCATGCTAACACCTGAAGATGCTAAACATAGAGAACATTAAATCTATGAAACATTCATGTGTTAGCGGTCATTATTAGCACGTTAGCATGCTAACATCCAAAACTGAGATGCTGGTGAACATTAAGTCTATGAAACATTGGTGTATTAGCATCGTCCTTGTGAACGTGTTAGCATGCTAACAACGGTAAAGATGCTGAACATGGTGAGCATCTAACCGAGGAAACATCAGTGTTATCCTTTAAACTTTGTGAACCATCCAAATAATGAAATATTAATTCTTAAATGAAAAGTTGAGCAGTAAAGCAGGTGAACAGCCTGACCTGGTGCGGTTTGACCGCTTAGCTTACGGTGGCTAATATGAGACAGATATTACTGTTTAACTGTCATTACTGATTAATTAAAGCTGCACTAATCAATGTCCTTAAAAATCCATAAAAATGGATCAAAGTGTATAATGTGAAAGTGCTTCCTTCCGAATTTTCCATTTTCCATTTTGAGGAGATCATATGTCAGTATTGTGTTCACATCTCATTCCGCTGCCTCCAAGTGATCAGAAAGGACCTGGTCCTGTCTTCTGATTATTATTCTTCTTAAAACCAAGGTCACTTTAAACAAAACTTCATCTGCTGTTTTAGTTTTCTGGCTTTGAACTGCGGCGAGTTTAAGACAACTCTCAATTCCTTCTGACAAATTTCTATCAAAGGGAATATTTTTATGGTAAATCACTGCAAATATTTTAATTCATGGTAACTTTGTCAGAATAACCCGAGTGAAAAGTCTGTGCACGCGTATTATTGACAGAATAAGACACTTTTAGATAAAAACAAGGATTTTATTTTGTTTTTCAACCTTTGTTACTTTGCCATACAAACAAAAGTTATTATTATTATCATTATTGTCATTATTATAAAGCTAATAAACTGTTGCCATCTTAGTTTAGTTGTGACAGTTTCTCTGCAGGTATGTGAGTCTGGACAGTGTTTAATATTGACATACTATCAGACTGAAGCCCCCGACACTGTCCCCCCTCTGTAACATGTAATAACTATGAGATATGAATGTTATATATTACACACAAACTCAGAAACACGCACTCTGGAAACTGAATGTACAGCAGGATTGTTTTTACATGAATCTTCCCTCTTTGATGTTCAGTTATGATTGTACTCTGCAATACTTTGTTGAAGGAAATGCATGATTAAAAGTCTCATTTAAGGATGAGCTCGCCTGTCGTGGCTTTGCTGATGACCTCGCTGACAGTCAGAGAAAATGCACGCACACACCCGAGCTGCAGCGCTGAGGTTTAAAAGCGTGACGGCGTGTCGCTCTTGCTCTCGTGCATAAGTCTATTCTGAGTGGTTGGTTTGTAGCTGTGGTTGATCAGCTGTGAGATTTCGGTTCCTACATTTCTGACACTGTGAGAGTTTTGACTCAGGCTTTGTGCTCGTCTTTGTCCAGACCACCTTTTCAGATTGACGACCACAGATCTGACTTATTTGACTCCAGAAGAACTTTCACCAGGGACAGCCCAAAATCACACAGTGGATCTGGGGTTAAATCATTAAATCATTTGTAAAAGATTATCTTTCCAGACAGGCCCGTCGACATTTAGCCAGCATGAAAGGAGTACATGATAGTACCTGGAAAACTCCTTCATTAGTCAAACACTATCCAAGGCTCGCTGTTAGTCATAGTCGCTACAGCTAGCTTCATTAGCTTAGCAACCCTCCCAGTAAAGCACTCATCATCTGAAAAGCGCTGCATAAGTTAAGTTACACAGCAAAAACCAACAGCGACACACCCCTCAGACTGTGCACACGTCACTAAAAGTTTCTAATCATCAGCGACTTTCAAAGGTCGCGTCACTGCAGACATCGGAGGGTGAACTGAGGGGGTCGAGGGCACGGTGCATTTGTGTCGTTGCGTGTTTCAAATAGAAAACATATCTACTGTGATCTAAAGGTAACAAAGTGCAATCTACTCTCTATTGCCTAACTAGACTCACTTGGCTAATGACTGCGGTAAAAAAAGCAAAGTTTCTGAAAGTTTCCCAGCATGCTGTCGCTCCTCGACTGTTTCTGTGTGACCAGTGTTTTCAGACTCAGGTGAAACATTGATTAAAATGACCTAAAGATTTCTCCATCCCACCCCCTGAAGAGATGGCTGAAGGTTCAAGTCTGTGCTGTGTGTTTGATCTTCCTCTTAAATAAATGGCCACAGGTGTAACGCCAGCGCTCGGGGATCACAGCTCCTGCTCGTGCATCTGCTGCTGCATCTTCTGCAGCATCTGCTGCATCCTCCTCAGCTGCACAGGCGGACGAGATCACGACAAGACAGAGAAAAGGGAACAAGAGGGGGATAAGACACAGCTTACATAACAACGCATATGGGTCATCATCTCACATCAGCATCCTGGTTATGTAACACCTGCTGCAATGCATTATTTAGGATTTGAGGTTTTTAAGGAGTCAGATTTTTCCCACTCACCTCGTCATCTTTCATTTTGATGAGCTTCTCTGTCTCCACGTCTGGTGTGGACAGCGGCAGGAGAGGGATGGGGCTCTCCACCCGCTTATCTGCATTCATCTTACTGTGAGGTGAGAAGTAAACATGAAGGTGACAACAGCAGGACAGAGGGTTTCTGTGGACTGCGAGCAGAGACGGAAAACTCTCTGAGAGCCTTCAAGTGTAGAATTGTGTCATTATACCCTCATTTAATTTCACCTCAGCGTCCCGTGTCTTTTCTGATACGACCACTGGGGGGTGCCCAAGTCTCAACTTTCAAATTCCAAGTCCATTGTCCACCTGATGGACTTTAAGTCCCGTGTTCTCTCTCTGGGCAGATGGCCGCCCCCCCCAGAGCCGGGATCTGCTCCAGTTTCTGCCTGTTAAAAGGGAGTTTTTCTTTGCTGCTGCCGCCAAGTGTTCGCTCACAGTGGGAGTTTAATGGAGTCAGTTCACACATGATGAGCGGTTTGTAAAAGCAGGATCAACAGTTTAAAAATAACCACATCCAAATATAATTCTGATGAAGACTGCAAAAACTGCTCTATATGAACAGTGCCCTGAGATAACTTCTGTCATGATTTGGTGTTCTATAAATGAAACCGACCTGACTCTCGTTTTGCTCTGTTTGGACTTTCAGCTGCTAAATGCTCTGCTATGTTCATACTGTTATTATAAAAAAAAGTACTACCAAGCACCGTTTTCTTGTTGTTTAACTTCATGAGTTTAACTTTCAGAAGTCTGCCAGCGGCTGAAAAGAGTCCACAGACGGCTTTTAAATGAGTCCCTGCATCACTGTGCAAAGATAACACACTTTCCACAACAAAATAAAGGCAACAATGAAAGTGTGCAGACCCAAAGAAAGAGTCACTTTGTGGGAAACTGCCCTCGTTCTTCCACTGTGGGCAGAACATCAACATCAGCGCAAGTTCACTGTTTACATCCACTGATGCTGCCAAGGCCCAAAATGTCTCTCGGGTGTCCCCTTACTGTCCAAGTTTCTGTGTGAGTGAGCAAGCGTGATGAAAACTGAGGCCTGGGTTTTGCCTCTCAGGTCACATTCAGGCTCCTCGGACTCTCTGATTGGTGGAGGCTGTTTGGGCCGAACGCAGCCTGAGAAAGGAGTCGAGAGCTGCACACGAAACTGAGGCTTTAAGAGGCCACGATGTCTCCTGTGCATGTTTTGGGCTAAAACCTAAATTGACTTCATGTGTGGATTTAATTTCACCGCACAGCTACAGAGAAGGCAACATATGCTGTTAAAATGTTGTGTTTTTGGGGAGTCACATACATTTATGGGAAATCATGAAGTGAATTTTTTTAGCTCATGTCAGCAGGACAAACATGTTTGCTGGAGGACCAGATTTGTCCCAGCAAAGACAACTGTTCACCTCATGTAGTTTCCCTACACATGTGTGCACATTTGATTAAGTTTGTGTTCATTGTGACTCTGACACACACACACACACACACACACACACACACACACACACACACACCTGGTCATGGTCTGGATGCACTGAGCTCTGTAGTTCTCATAGTGACAGTCGCTGGTGATGTCCTTCAGGTCGTGCATGTGGGTTCTTATCAGTATGTTCCTCAGCTTCACAAAGTCGCAGTGGGACGGGTTCTCCACTGCAAACAGGAAAGGATTAACATCAGGACTGGTTGCTCACTGATAATTAGTGTAACTGTGTGTGTGTGTGGAAGTCGCTGCAGTGTTGGGATGGACGGGCTCAGAGCCTTTCTTACCCTCCACAATGCCCCATGGGTAGAGCCTCCCCCTCACTCTCTGACCTCGGGCCTCTACCACAGTGTTGCTGCCGATCACTGCAAACGGGATGCTCTCCTGCATCCCAAAACAACAGTGTAGAGGAAGTATTTGAGTCTAAAAGTACTGCAGTTAAGTGCTTCTTTCCTAATTTCACTTCAGTAGAAGTATTATCAGCAAAATGCATATGAAATATCTAAAGTAAAAGTACTCATTAGAGAGGCATAATGGCCCTGTTTTCTATTTTCCAGTATTTAGAATTGATGTGATGGTGATCTTTAGTAAATTTACAACAACCGGTGAGATGACCATCAACCAGAGTCACATGATCAACTGAGAGTGTGTGAAAACCTGCACACAGGTGAACAACTACACACAGGTCACACATGGTGGGATTTAAAGGCTGAATACTGAAAGTCATGCATCATATTCACAACATATCGTATATGACAGGCATAACACTGGTACATAAACAGCTGTCAGATAAATGTGATGCAGTAAAAAGTGTAAAATGTCCCTCAGTGGAATGTTTTCAAGGCGGACCAGAATCGAGCTCACCTTCAGCTCTTTATCTTGTCTTTTGAGCTCCTCGTCTTCATCAGAGTCGCAGTCAGGGAACTGGTAGATCTTTATCCCATACTTATCTATCTCTTCCCTCAGCTAAAAGACCAACACACACACGCACACACACATTAAAGATGTGATGGATGGAAAAACACACACACACGCACACGCACACGCACACACACACACTCACACACACACACACACACACACACACACACACACACGCTCCCACTGAGACCTAAATTTTAGCAGGAAGTCGCTGCCTTATATAAATCTTTACAACTAAGTCCAGATAAAACCTCTGTGGAGGAGTGTGTGAGTCATCCTCCACTAATATCAGCTGAAAATGAACCCAAATCTAACAAAGGTTCAACATTTATTTCCCTTCTAGTCTGATTTTCCACAGCAGAGCATCAGTATAGTTGTTGGTTTAGGTTTGACTCAGCTCGGCTGCTCAAACATCCACTTTTTCAAGCTGAATATTAAAATTATTCAAATTAAAATTAGGCAAAAAAATGTTTTAGTAACAAAGAAAAATTAGATATTCTTCACAGCATAAATTCAATGGAATAGTTTTTGAGAAATGTGAATTCTTTCTTACAAGATGAGAAGAAATCCTAAATAATGCATTGTAGCAGTTGTGGTTAGCCTAGCTTAGCATAAAGTCACCCTCCCGCTAAATCCAGAAAATGTTGTTTTCCCATTTTTGTTCATTTATGGATAAAACAAACAAGATACAAAGTGTTTATTGAGGAGCTTCAGAGGTTCTGGCAGGCGTGCCTTTAGGCTGTCTTTATGTCTGTATGCTAGCTAAGCTAACCACATCCCGACTACAAGTTCATACGTAACACACAGAGCAGAGATTGATACCCATCTTCTCATCTGTCTGCTTCCTATCACACTGAACTACTCCTTTAAAATCCAAACTATGAAAAACAAATAGTTTAAATAGTTATCCATTTAAAAGCAATGATGGACCGTTGAGAATGTTAGCTAGTTAGCCAAAATACTGAAGAGCCAGCCGACACTGTTAGCTTTATGCTAATGTAATGAATACCAGTTGAAAGAGTTTAACGGCTGAAAAATGAAATAAATAATAAAATTCCCTGACAGCATCATATCATCTTCTTCCAGCCAGACGTCTGTTGTATTTATGCAGATGCTGAAAGTCTTTGTGGGGTTGATTCAGAGCAGAAAATAAAACTCTGAATACCCAGCAGCTAAAAGAGATGCTGCATTTCCACAAAGGTCAGTACATAAACTCAGCTTTTCCTGCGCTCAGATAAAGCCGTCACCTCGGAAAAAAGAGAATTTCCATCATCCCATACATCTGGCAGAGCGGCCAAATCTGCTGGTCGCGGATTATACATGTAATCTGCATGTATGTCAGCGTACATCATGGGGTCTTACCCGCTCTTTGAGTTTCTTTATCTCAGTGGGAGTGAGGCAGTCGGCCTTCGCGATGAGAGGAACGACATTAACTTTATCCTGCAGGGCCTTCATGAACTCTATATCCACTGGACGAAGCCTACAGGAGGACACGAATTTACTGAGCCATTCAATGTGTGCAAGTACGTAAATCAATCTGACTGCCTCAGATGTGATGAGTGTGTATTAGTGTGTATTAGTGTGTATCACCCGTGTCCAAACGGAGGTATGAAGTAGAGGCAGCAGTGCACCCTGTTGTCTTGGATGTTCTTCCTGTTGAGTCCGCTCTCGTCTCTGAAGTACTGTTCAAACTGCTGGTGGATGTAGTCTGTGACTGCCCTCCAGCTGGAAAACACACACATTTATCTGTTTCTGCTGCAAACTGCTGAGGGAGTATGTTGATTCCCTTTTCTGCTCAGACACTGATCATCACCACAGGAGCAAAGTAATTCAGTACATCTACTTACTTACCATCTACCATCTACTGTACTTATGGGCACAATTTGAGGTAGTTGTGTTATATCACAGCTGAATTTTGTACTTTTTACTCACATCTGACCTCTTCAGTTGCTAGAATACAGATTTTTTCATACAAAATAAACATATGATGATCTTAAAAAATAAAGTGTACTGCAGATTAAAATACCCAACAGAATATATGTTAAATTATGACCATGACCAACTACAACAGTAATCTAATTATATTATTTATAAGAGGGTAACGCTTACACTGTTCTGAATTATGAGTACTTTTGATATTTCCAGTGCATTTTTACTTAAGTAAAGAAATACTCCCATAGCTCTTAATGAGTGAGCTTTGCAGGTGTTGGTGGGTGGATACTTGAATTTTAGGTGGAGTCTCGCTTCTGTTGACCTCATTTAATTCAAAGTGAATTCCTTTAATGTGGCTCATTCTGCCATCATGTTTATTACATGATTCATGCACCTTTAGAGATGAACAGTCAGTCCCGGTCTTGTCAAGCATCATTACTGCCAATATGCAGCTGTGTTTGGGGAGTTCAGCTGCACACGAGCTATCACGCTGCATCAGCGGAGCGGCAGCTGATGGAGGTGTCGCTGCTGAAGCTGCAGTTTTCTCACAGCGGGACTCAGACTGAGCACAGGATGATGGACTCTTTCAGAAACAGCGACCATGACAACGACAGAGGTCTGCAAACTCATTTCATCCAGTTAACAGCTCCCTCGAGGCAGCAAGTGAGGACCCGCGATGCTGCGTCCAGACGTTCAGGTGCTTGTCTCTTGTCTTAATGTGTGTACATGCCACCAGCTCAGTTCCTGATAAAATGTAAAACTTATTCATTGAAATGTACTGTCAGGACGCCCTTTCCTCAGCAAATGTAAAATACCACATAAGAACAAGAGCAGTAACAGATTAATTCAACAGGAGCAGCGAGAGTGTGTGAAATATTATGAAAGTCCTGAACTAAAGGAAACAGGAGACAAGGAAGATCAAACAAAGAGCACACAATGCATTAAGCATCCTCGCACAGTCAGAAGTGAGAGCTTGAAGAAGGGAACTAAAATCCAGGCTGTGCTGAGGCTGCAGAGAAACGCTGGCTGTGAACAGGCTCAATTAAAATTCAGTTCTCCAGGGACCCGCAGAGGGAAATCAAATTGGCAAGCAGGTAGAAACATGAAGAAAAACCACCACAAGTCCTCCAAATGAAGCGTTGTTAGCTCGTACCCTCGAGACGACACACAGACCTGTTCTCTGATTCGATGCCTCCATCAGCAGGAGACTTTAATTGGCTGCGACTTCAAAAACTGTTGAAATATAAACCTTGACTTTTCTTGTCACTGTTACAGTAACAAACACATGAAAACATCACCATGAGTCGGTTTATGGATCAAACGAATAATCGAGAAAATAACTGTCTGATTTAGCAATAAAGAAAATAATTGTTTGCTGCAGCCCTGATTTTAGTAACTTTGTCGACAAAAAATCCTAAAATCCAACAGTTCCAGCTTCTAAAATGTGAATATTTGCTGTTTTTCTTTGTCTCCTTTGCTGGTAAAGTCAAATTTTATGGTATTTGGACAGTTGGTTGAACAAAACACGGCATGTGAAGTAGTGATAGACATAATAAGACATAAATAACATAAATGTTAACTAGATGTTCAGCAATTGTGTCTCAATTTTTTATTATTATTATTAAATTGTTGTATTTAATCAGGTGCAGAAAAACAACATGGTGATATCAGGATTACATATCGGCCATCGGCTGCTCTCTACATATCGGCGTCGGCCATTGAAAAACCCACATCAGACCGCTGATTTGTAGGCGTCACTGTTGGCGCTGAGAAACTGTGAATGGGGTTGTTTCACTGTTTTTTATTTACAATCCATAAACTTAACTATGAATAATCACTATTCATGAGCTGCAGCCTTTCTAACAAGTGCTGTGTGTGTGTCACAGCCTGAAGGATCTTCTTCCTCTGAGCCATTGACCTCCATTAAAACACATCAATGAGCCTCGCTGCTGCACTGACTGCCAATGAAAATAGTCCCCAACAAATGCACCATTTCCTGCTGTTTGTTCGATAGAAACCACAGCGAGCAGCTGTTTGAGGAAACTAGTAAACCTTTTTAAACATGAAACTGTTTACCTTCTGAGCTGCTGTACAAAGTGAAGACTCACCACTCTGTGTTGTTGACAGCATCTCCAAAACCCGGAGTGTCCACAATGGTCAGTTTCAGCTTGACCCCCTTCTCCTCGATGTCCACGGTGTGCTTCGTGATCTCCACCGTCTGACTGATGCGCTCTTCACGGTCAGAAACATCAGACAGATACTTTAAGTCTGCAGGTCTGAAGAGCCAGAGATACGAGACCATCTGATTGGCTGTGACTCACCTTCTGCATTGAGCAGTTTTCTGTCTTTGTGCAGATCAGTGAGGAACAGGCTGTTCACCAGGGTGGATTTACCCAGACCAGACTCACCTGGAACACACACAAATACAGCAGCACTCGAGTAAATGTACTTTCATTTAAGATAATGATAATATGAGATTATTTGATATAATTTTTCAGAATTAAACTCTCAGAAACTTGTGCTGAGCCACAGTAGCCTGTCCCATATACAGGCCTCACGCAGGCAGTGCTGGGTGATGGGTGACCCTGTTCTCCAGCAGCACCACCCACACACATCCAACAGTGTGAGGAGTCTAGTTTGAGCAGGCAGACTGAGCCACGCTGCTCGAACATTCATCTGATTCAAACATCACATCAGTGTTTTTCTGCTTTCCAGGCTCTGATAAAAACATGATGTCCAATAAATGAGACTCAGGATTCACGTCTGAACACAAACCTCCAAATGTTCATCGACATTATTTAGTGATCATTTAAAAAACATTCCACAAAATAAAATCACAAAATCACAATCAGTCCAGCGGTCATCTTAATGAGTACTTCATGGATAAACAGCACATTACTTGTGTAAAGGAGATTATTTCTAAGTGCTTTACAAATTTTCCATGAAAACACATCCTAAATTTGTTGGAACTCCAAAATGCACTTGATAATCCAAAACGCAGTACTTTGGCTGTGTAGTCACTGCACTCGCTACCACAGAAAATCAGCTAACGAGAAAGCTAACGAGGGCTAAGAGGGCTGTATTAAGTGAAAGCTAGCTTAGCATATCTCAGAAGCTGCCGTGTCATGTGAGTTTCATGCGATTTGGTGGTTAAGCTGCCGTTAAATCACATACTTAATGCATTAATGTATGCACTTAATGGTGAGTGGTAAATGTACTCTGCTGAACTGTCCAGTTGACCTTTAGAAGAACCACAACCTGAACGAAAGAGGACGTTTGTTCTTCAGTTTCCATCAAACTGCAGAGAAACGCTCTCCATGTTTAGTCTTTCAGGACGTTCAAAACACTTCTGAATATTTAACAGTTGGAGATGAAGTGTCATTAAATCCAGATCATTTTTTGTGACATTTTCACAGGACTCATGAAACTTGTGAAAGCTGCGGAGGCGTGGTGGTGAAGCTCCTGCTCGACAAGAACATCCTGCGTGGATTTCAGTCTCTCTGTGTGAAGACGGCTTTGGACTTGATCCACATGCAGAAGTGCAGCTCATGAGGCTTCACTGAGAGATATGCAGCCTTTATGAAACTCTGTTCGATTCAAGATCAATGCTGCTCCTTCATTTCTGTGTCTTCTGCATGAATCATCAACTGGTGAGGATGATGGCTTTTAGCTGGGACATGTAGCATTAGCCTCAGTCTGTTAGCATATAATGAATGTAGCCATCAAAGACACATTTAAGAGCAAATTTCAAGGATTTGTGTTTTAAAACAAACCAGCTTCAAACAGTCAGAGTTTTAGCGTTAGCATTACGTTGGCTAGCTACAGTTGATATGATCTTCCAGTGAATGATGTGATTTTAGCATAAACAGTCGCTGGATGAAAATAAGGCGCTACTTTTGCTCACTTCTGTGTGAATTTGAGGACCAATTTTTACTAAAAATGACAAAGAATCGTGATGGTAATCTGCCTCCATCATCACTGTTAGCGGCGTACGAGCTAACACAGGCAACAGTCACGGGTTAGCAGTGACGGGTTAGCATCTCTCACCTGCCACCATGAGGGTGAAGTCAAACCCTTTTTTCACCGACTTCCTGTGCACCTGGTTCGGAAGCGTCGCAAAACCAACGTAATCTTTTTCCTAGAAACAGACACACACACACACACACACATAAATAAATATAGATTAAATTAGTTGCAGTCGGTGAATCCATACTGTCTTTGTTGAGAAAAAGGGTTAAAAATGTTTAACCTGGACAACAAACAGTAAAACACACAGTGCTTAAAAACACTCTGCCTTTGGATAATATTCACGGAATACTCAGAGAAACTGCAGTATTAGTACCAACAACGTGTTCCCACAGCTTTCTGGGGGAACACGTTCACTTTAGTTTGAGAAGTTATTGTTTACAGCAGCTTATAGGATTTACAATTTAATACTTTAAGCGTGTGAGTTAAAGGCAGCTTAACCACCAAATCACATGAAATTCACTTGTCAAAAAATGACGCGGCAGCTGCTGAGATCTGCTCAGCTAGCTACATTTATGCTAAGCTAGCTACCTTTAACTGTAGTTTTTTCATCTCCATCTTGAATTGTTTAGCTGCTGCCTTATTTAATCATCCTGAATGACAAACTGAATAACCAAAATGATTCAAAATAAATTAACAAACAGGTGAAGAACTATGAGAAAATCAATTAATGAACCTAGTTTTAGTTTGAGCTAAAATTAGCCGCGGCTATCTCACAAGCTAGCTTTCACTTGATATGGGCCTCTTGCTTTAGCGTCTTAGTTGTATGTAGGGCAGTGTGTGATCATAATGGCGGACGGATGGCGTGATGTGGGTCAGATCTTCCTCCACAGCTCAGGGCTGCCTCGTGGTACAGTAGCTGTGTCGGTAGGACGTTCCCATGATTCCTTTCATGTTTTATTGAGGTAGCGCAGAGAGACGGAGACCATGCCTCGAGGTCCCCTCAAGTATTCATGATACAGCTCGGCAGGCTGGCACAAGAGGAGGGGGTGGGGAGTGACGGAGGCAACATACATGTTCATCTGAGCGCACGCAAAGAGGACCAAAAGCTTAAAACAGCAACAGCAGTCAAGACTGGTCAAATGAAAGTACCGTCCTCCCATCATGCATCAGGGCTTTCCAAATATTCCCACTTGAGGTTTTTTTTTTTTTTACCAAATGCATTATCTTGACTTCAGGCAGTGACTCAGTGGACTGGAGCTGTGCATATGGAGGTGTGGGGGTGTTTTCATGCTCCACTTTTGTTATTGCTTCCATATTGACATTTTGTCTGTGGATGCGTTTGTGTGTCACGCCCACACACATATCACAGAAACAGTGATCCAGACTGCTGGGTAACACCACGCTGAGTCTGCGTCCGCCGCTTTGACTCAGCCGTCCAACACGGCCAGAAAAGACAGAGCTGTGAAGCAGGATGAAGGCAGACATTATGAAACGGCTGGTGGGATTTTGGGGAAATGGATCTAAAATGAAGAGTGAGGGCGGAGAGCTGCATGTAACTCATACGAGGATATCAAGACGGTGCTGCACTGCTCCATCGAGTGTCTGCGACTCGCAAAAGACTAAATGAATGATTTAAAACATTTCAAACTTGCTTTTGGACGAGAGGGTTCACAGCGACACACTCTCCCTTCTTTTTAACACCCTGAGTGTGTGAATGATGTCAGCTCAGTCTTCTATCAACGATCATACAGTTTTCCCCTTTTTCTGCATTTTAAAGCTGAATGAGTTGACAGAGATTCAGCGGCAACTATTTTGATAATTCCTTGTAAAGTTTTAGTCATTTTCCAGCAAAACTGCCAAATGTTGTCTGACTCCAGCTGGTCCAGCAGAGGGATTTGCTGCATTTATCTGTTTCATATCATTGTGAACTCTTTTTCATTTTTGAACTGTTGGTCGTTTGAAGACGTCACTGTGGAGTTTAGGAGATTTTACAGCCATTTTTCACTATTTTCTGACATTTCATAGGCAATGAATAAAGAAAACAATCAGCAGATTAATTGATGATCATGTATTATCTCTCTATTGTCTTGTTATATATTAATTATTACAACGTTGCCTCCCAAATTCAGCCTGATCTATTTGGTATCTTTGGAAGCTTTGAGGTCTCCACCAGCTTTTAAAATAAAGTCTTCACTCACATTCAAGCAGCTTGAAAAATGACTGAAAGGATGTGAAATTAATTTTCTGTGGACTGATCGATCAGTTGTTGGACTAACCGCCTCAGCTCCAGGTATGTTTCCAGATGTGTCCAGATGCTGAAACGTGAACTGAAATGAAGCCTCCGTGTAAAGTCTGTCAGTGTGTGTGATGAGGAGTCAAAGACAAAGAGCAGCTTCTCAGCACTGACCAGGTCACCGACAGCACCGACCAGCTGTGCAGCCACCAGAATAAAGGGATTCTATTGGTTCGTGCAGGTGCGACACAGCAGGAGGCTTTTGTTTTGTAAGGGTCACCATCATCATCATCATCATCATCATCACACCTTTGTCTCTTACCTCTCCATCGTCTGCCCCTGAAGCCGGATTCCAGGAGGCATCCGTCCGTTTGTGGAGCCGATGACAGCCGCATCCATCGCGCCGTTTCCAGGAGGAGAGAGTGAAAACATGATGAGGATTCGTGCAGACTCATTAATCGATGCTTCATTAACCTGCTGTGGCGCGCCGTGGGTTATTAATGACACGCGGGAGCTCACCTGGCCGGGGCGCGCGGCTCTTGTACCTGCTGTTGGCGGTCATGTTGGACACAGTTGGTGGAAAACGCGTCCAAACTGAATGAAAGAGGCGCGTCTGCAGCTGCTGCTGGTCCGTTTAATTCAGTCTGGACAATATTTCACCTCCACAGCAACGAAACGCGTCCTGCAGAAGCTCACGTGTGCAGAAATGAACCTAAAATGGAAAATAGATCAAAGCTCATCACTGAGTGGACGCATGCTCGACGCCGGACTCTGTGCTGTCATGCACGCAGACTGATCACTGATAAAGAGACGCTCACAATGCTTATTGTGTGAAAAACTGTGTGCAGTGCA
>JBBMOE010000003.1:1244278-1354049 GCA_037975065.1 Chaetodon trifasciatus
TAATAATAATAATAATAATAATAATAATAGTTTGTTCAATGAGCATTTTTCAAAATACAACAAAGGACATAAAGAGTGTGGACAGTAACTCTGTAAAAAGCAGCAATTATTCGAAGCTAAAAGGAAAAAATAGACTTAAAAAATATATAATTAAAGTTAAATGTACAATATAATGTTCAATTCAATGCTCATATTAAAAGAACTGAGAGCATTTGTTAAGTCTGTGAAAGTGGCTTTTAAATTGAACCGAGGAGCTAATACAGCAAAAGTTGAATACTCATAGTTATTAACTCGGTCTCTGGAACAGTTAAAGACCCAAATCTGAGAGGCCTCGTAGGACAATTAAAATTCAGTTATACTCTTTTAAGGCCTTCAAAAGATTTGGATTGAAATCTAAGAGAGACTGGATACGCTTGGTGTTAGGAATGAAGGGCTGATGACAGGCTGTTTCTGTATGGACCAGCAGGTGACACCAACATTATCATCAACTTTTAACACGAACACACAGAACAGAAACACACAACAAAGGTTGTTTCCTTCAAGGAAGATGGTGAAATATGTAAAAGACAATAACACAACTTATAATTATTAGTTATTCAGAATGAAGTCATATTAATATGTAATAAAATACACCTTAGCTCATTTGAATACACTCAGGGTTTTGCTGCTGTAGCCTTACTTGCTAATGTCAGCTAATGTTAGCAAAATTGAAATAGAAAATGCAGTATATCCATCAGTCGATCAGTTCAGTGACTCTTGTAATACTGTAACAGTATATTTTAGTGTTTATCCCATTAACAGACCCTTTGCTAAGTCCCATGTCACTATGCTCATCAAGCTTTCTATGCTAGCACGGCGCACTGTGCAGTTTTCAGGGATCATTGATTTAGTAAAATTCAAGCCAGAGCTGCTAACATTAGCGTAAACTCAGTTGGCATTAGCAGCAGAATGCGCCCACGCAGTCATGAAAGTGCCTTTTTTTTTAACATAGTCTTTAATTAAACAGAACAATGTGAGCAGTTCAGAATATGATGCTGGCCTTAGTTTAGAGGTGGCACTATTAACTATTAAGCCAGACAGTGAAACATGCTAACGTTATTAGCTCACAAGGCAAACGCAGATGAATGTGTTTTTTTGTTGTTGTTGTTTAATACAGGCTGTTAGCGTCTGGCTAACTAGCTTACTGCATACTGAATTGACAGCTAGCTTGCTAAGATAACGTTTCCCCAGTGAAGTTTTTAATGTTTCCATCTTTTAAAACGAGAATCCTGTAATGTGGGGTCATAATTATGTATTTGATAGCTACATACATGATAAAATGCTAAAAGACTGAGGCTGAAGCTAACAGCAAGTCAGTCTCATGTAGGACACCAGTGGACCAGAGGACAGATATATCTTTGTTATTCTCTGGGGTTGAAATGAAAGTTCCTTTATTTATGGAACATCAAACGCACACAGCGTCGTGCCCTCACACATCTGAATACAGACATCCTGCGAGGAACTCAGTGTTTTAAGGAAAATACACAACAACAATGCAGCATTGTGTGTCTCTGTGTGGGATGTCACCCACTAATGCAGCTGGGCAACGTATGTTAGTGTGAAAACAGATGGAAGTGAATGTCTGAAATGTCTCTCTACGCATTCTTCTGTTATAGATTCTTCTTAACAAAAACTCAAAATGAACTTTTCATGAAACACGTCTTCACCACGAGCCAGCGGCGGCTGCACGGTCAGACGGGCCAATCGTGTCCCTGCTTCCTGTTTCTCAGAGACTCACTAATCAATCAAGGACTGGCTGTGCCCCAATGATCAAAGACAGTTAGCAACTCAAACACAACAGCAGGACAAAACAAGGCAAAAAAGCCATGAGGTTTGGTGCGATTTGTCCTGACAGCTACCTGCGGGGGGAGGAGACAGCAGGCAAACAATGATGAGAGCGTGAGACTGGAGGTGGGAGCTGGGTGCCATAACGGACCGTTTCCTGTGCTAGCACACAGGCTGCATGGGTGGCGGGGCAGCGGGGTCCACACAATGAGCGACCTTCCCTCCCAACATCACCAAAACGGATTTCTTCTGATCTCATGGGGCCTCAGGACCAAAGCGACCTCTGCACACAAACAAAATAACTGTGCTTTATTTATTTAGGATGCACATGGTGCTTAAGCTGGTCCACTACAGCATCGTGCAGAGCGAGCCAGGGATGGCTGCAACCTAATAAACTGGGATTAACATGAGCCGTTTGGCCTCCGGGTCAGAGATGTAACATAATAACCGAGAGTTCAGTGGTTTAATCTGCGCCAGCTGACAGCGAACGCCAAGAAACGCCATCAAAGCATCATCATTAGAGAGTCCGGCCTTCTCTCCAGGACGTTTGACAGAAACCGAGCGCTGCGATGTCTCCTTAATGACACAGAGCTAACGTTCATTCTGCTGTATTAGATTTAATTGTGAGGCATCTTTTAATGTCTATGAACACATGAATGATCACAATGCTCGCATGACTGCTGTTGGTAGACCTGAAGCCTCTTCAGTGACATCGACTAAAAGCTTCAAGGTTCAGCTTTACTGTCAATATAAAAAAAGGATTTCACAGTGAAATGTAGGTGTAGCTCCTCCACCCGACACACACAAAATATGTAAAAAATTAAAATATTATGAATTAGACTTACACAGCTAGATATGTACGTACATATCCGCTGTAATATGCACGTTATAGAAACTCTCTGGGTGGGAATGAGGGTGGTGTAAAGGTGATGTTTGGGGTCTGAGCTCGGCGTGTGTGTGTGTGTGTGTGTGTGTGTGAGAAACATGCATGTGAACGCTGGACTGTGTGTCCATGTGAGAGTGTGTATGAGCGTTTCCTCCCCGCAGACACACAATGACCTCAGCTGGAAACAGGCTAACGCAGGAAGGCCGCAGCGCAGCGCCGCACAATAGCTCATCACATGTGCTGCGCGCTGATTCCTCGGCGGCCATCGAGCTCCTCGCAGGAGGAAGCGCTCATTGTTGTGAACGAGCCTTTTCTCCTTTTCCCTGGTGGAGAGACAATGGAGGGAGAGGAGGGAGGAGAGAGATGAAGGAATAGAGAGAAAATGAACGTTCCTCAGTGCAGAGCTGTCTAACAAAAAAAAATTAAAAATTAACATTATTAAAGCTTCTTTTTTCCATGTGACCTCTGATAATAACCAATGTGCAGCTTCTTCCTTTCTTTAGCCATGTTTGACTTTTACTTCAGTATTTTTACGTTGTTTTGGTCTTAATTCCATCACGTGAAGTAAATATGTGGGTCAGAATACCAGAAGAAAGCAACAAAGAGACGATGACAGATAACAGATAACAGAGCTCTCATATTTAATGACTTCTGAGAGTTTAGAAATGTTGAAGATTAGATGTGAATGAAAGCCGGAGAGCAGGAGGAGGAAGGAGACGTGCAGGAGCAGAAATAGAAAGAGAAACAGGGAGAAAAAGGAGGTCTGTGTTATCTCTCCCGTAGTCTCCACAGAGACAGGAAATGGTGCTGTTACACACAGGAAATGAGCCGATGGCAGAGATAAGGCGGGAAAATGGCTCCGGAAATCAAAACAAGTCCACGCTGATGCAGCTGAGGGACAGCGGAGATGAGCCCGGCGAGAATTAAAGGAGAAGTCTGCTGAAAATCTGCGTTTTCAGTTTCAAACCCTCGAGTGGCTTCAACCTTTTCTGTTCCATGAGTCTCTGCAGTCACATCATCACCTCGTCTTCCATTTTTAGCAGATTTGTTTGTTGGTTATTGTGACAAATACATTAAATAGTGAATTTCACAACTTTTTACAGCATCAGTTTTGTTTCTTTTCCTCCTAAAAACAAACACATGGATGTGTTTTTTCGGAGCCGCTGTCACTGAAATACTCGACACCTTTAAGCTGGTCTGACTCTGAGGAGTTTGGACAGCAGCTAACCTTTAGCTAACCGATAGCTAACGGTTAGCTTGGATTTACAATGACTTCCATTAGCAGCCAAACATGTTTGATTCACAGAACAGTTTCAAACTCCTCAGCGAGCTCTGAGCAGCATCATGACTTCACTCAGCACTGAACACAGCGTTAGCGTGATTAGCTCTCTGAGCAGCCTGAGGTCACATGTCAGCAGGACGACAAGAAGACGCCTGAGGACAATATGTAGAGGACTGCTGCCTCCAGATGTCTCACTGAAAAGCCCATTAACCTCCATGCTCAGTGACACGCTCACATGTGTAATTACCACGTTCAGCTATTGAAACACAGCAGGTCAGAATAAATGGAAGCTGACTGAAAGTATTTAGACTGTGTACTGCAGTGAAAGTACTAATACCACACAGTAGAAATACTCAAGTCCTGCAGTGAAAATGTGAAAGTAAGTAAGTATAATGAGGAGAATGTACTTGAAGAACTGAAAGTAAAAGTACTGCAGTGCAGTAATGTGTCTCCTGTGTCTGCTGTCCTCTTGTCTCTGGTCTCTTTAGATCATTGTGTCTCCTGTGTCTGCTGTCCTCTTGTCTCTGGTCTCTGTAGATCATGGTGTCCCCTGTGTCTGCTGTCCTCTTGTCTCTGGTCTCTGTAGATCATTGTGTCCCCTGTGTCTGCTGTCCTCTTGTCTCTGGTCTCTGTAGATCATGGTGTCCTCTGTGTCTGCTGTCCTCTTGTCTCTGGTCTCTGTAGATCGTGGTGTCTCCTCGTTCATGTCTCAGCAGGACGTTCCTGTTGGAGTTGGTTGAGGTTTGAGCTCATTTTAACTGAAACTGATGATTCTTTTCATTCTGGATCGATCAGCTGATCATTATTTTATAAAACATCATATTTTATAAACTCTTCATACATTTCGTGCACAAAAATCTTAATTTGTGAAGTTACTAAAGCTGTAAGATAAATGTAATGAAGTAAAAACTACAGTATTTCTTTCTAAGATTAGAAAAAAGATTCAGGTAAAGTACAAGTACCTCAGATTTGTACTTGAGTAAATGTACTCCGTTACATTCCGCACTGGTTAAAGATTCACCTGAGGATAACAGAGAGATGAATCAGTGATGAAAGTAACGTGACGGGGTTATTCACCCTCGCAGTGGATCCACACAGGATGACGATGATGATGATGATGGTGGCACTCTGAGCTCCACGAACGTGTCACATCCGCCGTTTGTTGTAACAGGTGGCATTAGTCACCGGAGGAAGACGAGGACATTAAAGGACATTAAAGACGCACTAACACAGAACTTCCATGTCTAATCAGGGCAGCTTGATGACTTTCTAGAGTTGGGATTTCCTCCAGTCTGAGTCAACGGCCTGTTAAAGCCGTAATGTTCAGTGAGCGCAGATGATTACACTGTGATGAAGCTGCGTCCAGATTATACGAGCAGCTTCCTGAAAACAGCACAAACAGCAGGTTTCTGTCCAAATCCACAGAAAATCAAAACAGGACCGAGCGTTTGTCTCATCCGCTGCTGCTCTGTGAACACGACTCAGCGCTGATTCATCCCTCATTTCCCCGCTGGGGGGTTAATAAACTGAAATCTGATGGAGGTAAACAGCTGCTGGAGCCGATTCTAAACCACCACAGAAGAAGAGACGACGTCAAAGCTCAGACGATGAGAACATGAGAGGAATCAGACGTTTCTCTTAGATTCATGTGTTCATGTGGGGAAGGTCACAGCCTCCTCCTCATCCTCCACACACACCCGATGCTTTCACTGAAGAGACGAGCGACGTTTAAGTCACATGACTGACGGACGCCATCGTTTATTCATTCAGTCTGTTTCAGTTCAGCTCAGACGACAGGAAACACTTTTCTGTGACATTTGAGTGAATTATTATTGTTTTTAATTTGTTTTTTGCATAATTTAACTTAATGTTCAGTCTCTTGTTTGTCTTTTGTCCTCGCTGACTCATCGAGTGACTGCAGTGTTTAAACTGGAGTCAGAGTCCTCGTACTGACAGACATCGCTGGAGGATAAACTCAGTCTGACTTCTGTCGGTTTTTACTTTGATAGTTTCACATCACATGTCAGTCATGTCTGCAGCACGTTTACCTTCGAGGATCACGCGGCGGTGAAGTCACCAGCTGTGACACACGCTGGTCTGCGGCGTCAGCGTCACCATCAGAGAGCGAAGCCTCACAACCTGCAGAGGTTCAAAACACTGAAACAGGCGAGTCAAGTGCTGCAGCTGCTGCACAGAATCCTGTTCAATGCAGCTCAGGACAATACAGATCACAGAGGTCACACACACACACACACACACACGTTTGATTACAGACACCTCAGACAACATTAAAGGCGTCTCTGAAGCAAACGGCCGGCCCACGTGCCAAATACGGGCTCCGGACAAACGCACGACTGGACAAAGTGCCAAGGCCTCGCGCCTCCACGAGAGCCAGAGCGCCGCAGCAGGTGACACTGCGCTGTGGATAATAAAAGGAGGTGATGTGGAAAAGGAGGAGGAGAATATTCCCGGCAGGCCGGAGAACAATGGAGGCGAAGGGAAGTGATAAGAGACAGGACATCCTACCGCTGCTGCGTGTCAGCCCCCCCACGGGCCCCCGGCGTGTCACCTCGCAACCAGCAGCTGTCAATCAGCGTCACACACCGACGCCGTCGGGAGGAAGTCATAAAATAAGATGTTCGTCTTATTCCGCCTCTGCTGATGCTTCACGCTCAATCCTGAAAACAAGAGAACTCTCAGCAGACTCAGAGCGGATACTCAGACACACAAAGTACAAAACAGCCAAGAAGTACTGCATCTACACTATATACAAAAGTATAAAGTATTCAGCGTGTTCTTCATGTTTGTCACAGTATACTGTCATGAAGTTTAAGCTGGAGTTGGAGTGGAGTACAGTGAAGTCAAGTTTGAAGTACAGCAGAGTAGAGTGCAGTAAAATGAAGTAAAGTGGATTTCTGGTACATTAACTACAGAACAGTTTGCAACAAACAGCATAAATACTGAATATCATTGGTATGCCGTCTGGAGCAGTACACACCTGCAGTATTCAGACCCATTACTCAAGTAAAAGTAACAAGACTACAAAGTACAAAGTACTCCATTACAAGCAAAAATCCTGCGTTCACAAGTACTCTGAAGTACACAAGTACACAAGAAGGTACTTAAAGTATCAAAGGTGAACGTTCATTTCCTCTCACCTGCTCAGGTAAGTGCAGCAGTAACGTTTGAGAGATGAGGGTCCTGAAGATGGACCCTCCTCCTGAGCTTTTTCTGTCCTGCTAAACAGTTTTTGGGCTCGAGGGTCTGAACAGTGAAGCTCCTTCACACAAATGCTGAACTGTGACTTCAGGGTGTTTACGTGAAATCTGCCACGTCGTTCACTCTTCAGATCAAACCCTCACACGTCCGTCTGCTGCAGCTCTGGATTTCAGGTTTTGTGTTCGTTAACTTTCACGTCGGTTCATCTCCAAACGTCTCCGTCAGAGCCGGCCGTCGAGCCTCCGCAGCTCCAAGTATTTTTATGGAAGTGTAAACACTCAGCCATAGGAAGAGAGGAGGAAGCATCTGCTGGCCCTCTGAGGACACACACACACACACACACACACACACACACACACGCACACACACACTGTTGTTTCAATCAGTCTCATTGTGCTGCCTGACTGATTAAAATGTGTGTTTTCATGACCCACTCACCTACTACGTGACATCATGACTTCATTCTCCTTCGCGTGTGTGTGTGTGCGCGCGCGTGTGTGTTCATTAAGTAACGAGCTCTCCAGATGGAGCTCTGATTGTGTTTTTCTGGAGGAATGTTGTTTGTCAGCATGTTGACGTCCACGATGATCAACAACACCTGCTGCAGTAAACTCTGTCCTTCATGTGAGACGCCATCGTGCCTCCGACCGCCGTCAGGTGATCAATACAGCAGCGTTAAGATGATGCATCGATCCACAGGATGATGCATCAATCACAGGATGATGTATCGATCCACAGGATGATGTATCGATCCACAGGATGATGTATCGATCCACAGGATGATGTATCGATCCACAGGATGATGTATTGATCCATATGGACCACACAGATTCAAACTTCTCATCAGCACAGATATTTAAATTGACTCTGTTTGCTTGTTGAGGTCTTTATCTGAGCAGTCAGGCTTTTCCTCCGCCCTGTTTGTCTTTATCTGCTGCTGCATCCGACCGAGTCAGTCTGCAGGCAAACACCCCCCCACCCCCCCCGAGACCCCCCAGATACCAGCGGTCTGAATCAGCCCTCTGAGTCCATGTAAGGGAGACGGAGTCAGTTCATGACTGAAGACTGAGAGTGATTAGAGAAGGTGTGGTCGAGCTTTTATCGACACGCATCACTTTGTCTGCAGTAAACGATCACTCACACACACACTCACACACGCACACGCACACACACACGCACACACACACACTAACGGTGCAGGATGTATTGAGGCTGAGCAGGAATTTGTTTTGTTTTGTGTGTTTTGGTTTAAAATCTGATTGGATGAACGTTGTGAGCGAAACGTTAATCAGGAGACAAACAGCAAAGAGTGGGAGGAACCTTTAAGAGCCGTTAAAAGTGATCACATGATCGATCACGTGCGCATTCTGAGAGGGAACAGCCAATCAGAGGCAAAGATTTAACCTTCATGCTTTTGAAATCAGACCAAAAACAAAAGCAGTAAGCTACTTTAAGCTAAATGCTAACATTAGCTTGCTAACCACGATGCTAACGAGTGCAGCTAATTAACCTGAAAACGTTCCTTTTGAGCTCTCGCCTTTCGCCGTCTTTACTGTTATTCTATTTCACTTCATCGTTCCTTCTTTTGTTGCTTTTAAACAAACAAACTTACTTGTTGACTGTTTGTCTTAATTAGCATTTTTTTTTTTTTTTATTCTTACTTTCCACTGGTTTTAATTCACATTTTATTCTATTAGTTGGTTTCTGGTCTTAATTATTTTATTTTCTCGCTGCCTTTTAACTCACAAGTCTTATTTGTGTGTTTATGTGTGTGTACTTGTGTGTGATGTTGTCCTGTCCACAGCTTTGTGGCGTGTGGACACTCAGACACACTGTGCTTCGTCCACAACGAGACGTGCTTTTTAAATAAAGGTTTGCTTGCCTGTACTCACCTGTTGGGACCGTCAGGTCTGAGAGCCAATGGGAATGATTCCAGGATACCTGCTGAGCATCAGCACGTTAGCACTGTGAGCGTGTTAGCATGCTGATGTTAGCATTTAGCCCAAAGCGACACGGTGCCGCTGGCATGGCTGCCGACTCCTGAAGGTCCCAAGACGTCGTACATGAGTTAGTGTTGCAGATATTTATTAGAATGCAATAATTAATAAATAATTGAAGTGTGTCTTTAAGGTTAATTGACAAATTCTTGAAGATTGTTGCATTGAAATTTGAAGAATTCTTAACTTTTCCACTTTCAGTGAAGAAGCTGATGAAGAAGAATCAAGTCCGGCTGATCTAGTTTCAACAGGAAGCCGTCAGATTTGTTTTTTGTTTGTTTTGTTTCTTAAAGGGCCCACATGACGGCCCAGAATGCTTTGCTTCTAGTGCGTCTCTCATCACAGTCCTGACGTTGCAGAATGCACAGGACGCGTATGTTGGGTCGACTGAGTCCACTTAAAGCACAAAAACAAAAGAGAGCTGAGGGAATTTTTCAACAACACACTCAGCACAATGGAGCCTTTCAACATGGCCGCCGCGTCTCTGCGTGGACGGCATCCTGTGCGTCGCTGAGGGTCAAAATATCATCCAGACGAGAGAAAATCATCTGAGCCGGTAACAAAAGGATCAGTGTCACGGCGTCATGAGAGTTTTCTGCACAGTTCAACTCACATGATGAAAGAAGTTTCCAGCAAACGAATGAAAGGAAATCAGTTTCTGAACTCGTCTCACATCGTCGGGAGAAACTTAAATTCATCTTTCCGAGGAAACATTAAGGAATTAAAGGACCCCTCAAATAAAAAGTGCTGTTACATGAACAGACCTGCTCAGTCCTGAAGACTGAGTTTCTCACTAAGATGAGGATGAAATACTTCATGTTAAACTTCATATTCTCCATAAATGAGTCCTTGCTTTTCCCTCAGCATCGTCCATGTTTGTGTTGGGTGTCACAGGCAGAGAATGATGGGAAATGGATGCGAGACAGACGTCAAACAGCCTCACTTAAACCCTGAATGAGGTTTTCACAGCGGTCAGACCT
Organism: Chaetodon trifasciatus; assembly: GCA_037975065.1. Taxonomy (NCBI): domain Eukaryota; kingdom Metazoa; phylum Chordata; class Actinopteri; order Chaetodontiformes; family Chaetodontidae; genus Chaetodon; species Chaetodon trifasciatus. The sequence continues at coordinate 1,254,467 of JBBMOE010000003.1, forward strand.
CTGGACAGACAGGACGTCCCACATATGAGACCTTTGTTTAGGAAGTCACACTGAGATTAAAATCTTTTTACAAGTGAGACGTGAGGAGACATCCTGTCCAGAACGTCTCGTGTCTGTCCTCTACATCCAGACCTGTGTTTGCTTCTCATGTAACTTCTGATTATCTCAGTGTCACATTATGAGATGGAAATCCTGACAAACGGCCTCGCTGCGCCTCGTCCTACAGCCTCTGAATCACAGGAAGACTCCACATCTGCTGCTCCGACACAAACCGCTAAATACACTCACACCCGAGCGCTCACGTGCACGCGCAAGCGTGTGAGGCGCAGCTGCTGTAGAGCCCCCTCATTGGCTGAGACAAAGATGCGTTTACTGCTGATTGGCCAAAAGTTTCTGGGTTTTGTTTTGATGGCGGTGCCGCGGCGGCGTCGGGCCGCTGGTCCCATAAATGAAACGCGCCGGAGCGCACGCACTCAGTGACCAGAGGCGAGAGAGCGCGCGCACAGAGCATCCAGACAGACCGCGGAGAGGAGACACGACCGAGGACCCGCTTCATCTCTCTGATCGGCAGCATCACACTGAAGAACACGCCATGCTCGCCGCGTGCTTGGAGTTCCTCGGCTTGGCGCTGTGCGTCACGGGCTCGCTGCTGGTGATGGTCGCGTGCGGGCTGCCGATGTGGAAGGTGACCGCGTTCATCGACTCCAACATCGTGGTGGCTCAGACCATCTGGGACGGGCTGTGGATGTCCTGCGTGGTGCAGAGCACCGGCCAGATGCAGTGCAAAGTCCACGACTCGGTCCTGGCCCTGGCGCAGGACCTGCAGACGGCGCGCGCCCTCACGGTCATCTCCGCCGTGCTGGGGGTCGTCGCGCTCACGGTGACGATCGCCGGGGCGCAGTGCACCAACTGCATCAAGGATGAGACGGTGAAGGCGAGGGTGGTGAACGCCGGAGGGGTCATCTACATCATCAGCGGGCTGTTCGTGCTGGTCCCGCTCTGCTGGATGGCCAACAACATCATAGTGGACTTCCACAACCCGCAGGTGCCCCCGTCCAAGAAGAGGGAGATCGGGGCCGCGATCTACATCGGCTGGGCCGCCACCGCGCTGCTGCTGCTCGGCGGGACCCTGCTGTGCTGCTCCTTCTCTCAGGGGGTGAGGGGCGCCTATCCCATCAAATACGCCCCCACCAAGACGATCACAGCCAACGGGGACTTCGACAAGAAGTATTATGTGTGAAGTGAGACTGTGCGGGACTCTGGAGCAGAGCGTGTGATGAAGGATGCTGTTTGAGACACGATGAGCACATTCAGAGCATGAAACTGTAAAATAAGGACTCTGTCACCAGCTGAATGTCATTTCTTAGTATTTGTCAGGCAGCAGAAGTTTAAATCTGCTTGTTTTGCGTCAAAGATTCACTCTAAGTGAAGTTTTAGCAGTAAGCTACTTTCAGGTAACTGAAAGCTGTCAGATCAGAGGCTGCAGGTTTCTCATCAGCCGGCCTCTGAAAAGCTGCACAGCTCCATTGTAAATACTTTCCTTTCTCTCCCCGTGGACTCACTTTGTGTCCTGCTTCTGAGATTCGTTCCCACATTCGTGCACATGCAGCAGGCGCGAAGCCGTCAGGCCGATGTGCACTCATGTTGTGATCAAAGGGGGAATTTGCATTTGAATACATGTACAGTGTTTTGTACTTCCTGTGTCTTTCAGCAGAAAATCCGTTTTCTAATAAAGAAAAAAGAAGAATTTAACTGTCTGCGCTTCTCATTTATCCGCTGTCACATCTGATATTTAAATTAAAAATGAAAAATCTGAGCCACATTCACTCTAAATCACTCAAATCCTGCTCTTCGCGTCAGAATCTGGCCTCCATAACGAGGTCAAAGGTGATGAGCAGCGCAAACACAGTCTGCTGTGTTCTTGTTTGTATGTGAAATAAAGGAAACAAACAAGAGCCAGAAAATGACGTCAAAATAATCAAGAGCGTGGTTCACACACCCTGATGGAGCAGCGAGCGCAGTGCCAAGAGGCCGGCCTGAACAATGCACCCAGCAGACTATCACCAGGATCAGCAGGGTGCAGCGCCAGCGTCAGGAAGCTTGGCCCAGATCTGCACCAGTGGAGCAATCAGTGCCCTCACGTGGATCAACAAGAGGAACGTGCAGACGGACACAGAGACGGTGGAGGTCCACAGCGTGGCAGAGAGGAAGAGCGGCCTCCGAAAAGTCTGCTCGCACAGAGACGAAGGCTCGAGGCGGGTGTCACGGTTTCACAGGCGACGCGTGGAATCAGGCCTCGAGCTCGGCGTTCGTTTCAGCTAATCAGTCAAAATGAGAGAACAAATGAGCTCAATCACTGATAATCACCAGCTAGCAGGACAGACACAGAACATGTGGGTCTTTATGGATATGAGAGTGAAATGTGTCGTATAAAGTCAGCTCATAATGACAAATGAGTGACCTTAACTCCATCAGAAGAAATGTTGAATGTTTCTGTTGTGGTTCAGGTCAGTTTAGGCCTGAAAAAACACCCCAAACGATCATTTTTCAGCTTGAAATGTTTGGTTCAGTTGCCAACCTTGATGAGACGTACAGGTCTAATGTAGTTTGCCAACATTTGGGCCTGTTTGAAGGCGTCAGTTCTTCCAGTTGGAGTCCCTGCAGAGAAGAATCAATGAGTCCAAATCCAATCAGCAGATTCACTGATGAGGATGAGTCGTTAGATGCAGAGAGATAAAGTGAAAGAGCTTCCTGAAAAAAGAGTTGGACTGAGGAAACATTTTGTTTTGAGTTTTTAATGCTGACATAAATCCATATTTTCCCTCTGGCAGATTGTGTTTGAATTATCATCTGCACACAATAAATTACACTGAAATATGCACAAATTACTGAGGCTCAAAGGTCTGCGAGGCGACCCACATCAGGAAGCAGCCTCTGCAGTCTTTGACACATTCACAGATTTAATCTTCACGGCAGCAGATGTGATCTCGATCCATGATTCAAACTGACATCCATTAAAGAGTCGACCTGTGATCAACCTGTGTCCATTCAGAAAAAGGTGAGCAGGACTTCAGGTGATTCTTCAGCAATCAATCTGCAGAAGTGGGTCAAGAAACACGAAGGCACGCCGTCGCCCTCTGCTGGCTCAACCTCTCACAGGAGGAACAAAACTGAAGCCTGGAGGAGGTTTTTCCTCTGGAGCATCAGGACAAAATGAAGCTGATCTGAGCCCAGAAAGCTCGAGTCTGATTCTAAAAGGATTAAACATCATGCAGTAGATTTAACTAACGAAGTAGTTTAAGAGGTTCAAACCCAGACAACACCAACAGCACCACACCCAGGTGCCACGGAGACAACCTGAGCTCTGTTTTTACCTGTATTTGTTTACATTTCAGTGAAATAGCACCATTCAAAGTATGCCCAATTAGCAGTTAGCAGCTCCTGTTAGCGTGAACTCGTGGATGTACAGACTGGATCACTGAGATCCTGAAGAAAACTGAAGACTGAAGAGTCTCTTTATTTTGTTCTGTGGGCTGATTTATGGACGTTTCCTCGAGGTGGACTCTCTGTGGAAAGCATAAGTCACGCTGAATGTAAAAATATGTGTATGATGTGTGTGTGTTCGGGGTTCTGACTCAGAGGAAGCAGCTGAAGTACTTTAACTTCCTCCATGAGCTGTGTGTCTCAGCCTCTGCTGATCGTGCCGATAAGCAGTCCAAACAAGTCCTACAAAGCCTTCAGTGTCTCAGAGGAGCTGCGTGAAGACAGATAAATGTCCTCAGATGATGTCACTCGAGTGTGACACTGAGACACATCTGTTGGTGTTAAAGAGGTGAGCTGAGCAGACGTCTGCAGCTGCTGCTCAGCTCTGCTACCGGCTGTTAGCTGTTAGCTGCTACGAGCGTAACACACCACAACCTAGCACCCAGCTGAGAGCAGGTTGAGCTGCATTGTGGGTAATGAAGGCGCCAGACCAGGAAGAAGAACGTGAGGAATAATACAGACTTTGAAGCATCTGTAAGGTCTGGGTTTTGTGTTTCCAGTGAAGGTTTCACGCGTCACTGAAAAGGCCAAAACGCTGCTCAGTGAGTGAGCGCAGGTCAGATTTGGGACGGAAGACGATGGAAAAAATGGCACTAATGTAGATTTTCTTTTCCATTTCTGTGTCATGTCTTTAAACGTGTTATGATGAAGTTATTTAAGGCCGACAGAGTGAAGCGGAGACAGACGTGATGTCAGCAGAGGTTGAAATCTCACATCAGATAAAACATCATACCAAAGCTAAAGTTTCTGTGCGGAGGAAACGATCTGGTTCATGTATTTGGGTGAAGTGTCCCTTTAAGGCAGCAGAGTTCGAGCTTTCTTATCTTCCAGCTGCTGAATCCCCTCAGACACGACTTCGTGGAGTTAATGGCCTCTTAAATCACGTGAATCTCCTCTGGACTTCTGCTTCGTCTCTGATCTAAAAGCTGCTCATTAAAGCTGATCGTTCTGGATGGATGATGGGATGTCTCTGGGTCCACTTATCTCATTCCAGATCTGAGATTATTTGTCCACACTGTACCGAAGGCAGCGCCGAGCGTGCGTCTATGACTGGTACTCCTTCAGTAACTGGCCGCCGATGACCAGTCTCTGGATCTCACTGGTGCCCTCGTAGATCTCGGTGATGCGAGCGTCGCGGTAGTGCCTCTCGGCGGGCATGTCCGACACGTAACCCATCCCCCCCAGAACCTGGATGGCCTGATTTGAACACAAACAGAGGACGTTAAAAGCGTCTCGAGGGTTTCTTCTGCATCTTCACGTTCTGTTCCTGGTCGGTTTCTTACCTGGTGGGAGCAGAACGTGGCGGCCTCAGACGCCGCCAGTTTGGCCATGGCCGCTTCCTGCGGGAGAAGGCAGGCGGGTTAACGTTCGTTACACCAAAGAGACGTCAGACTCGTTAAATCAGAGGCGGCTCAGTACCTTGATGAAGGGTTTCTTTGAATCCCGAAGAAGTGCAGCCTTCCAGGTGAGCAGGCGAGCGCTCTCCACCGCCACCGCCATGTCCGCCAGTTTGAACTAAGGAGGTGAAAAAAAAAAACTCAATCAGGTCATTCAGCCGTGGAGAAAAACAGCAAAGATTCTCCGCATTTCTGTAAAGTTAAAATTTAACTTTTAGGCCTTCAGCTCTAAAAACGCTGGATCCTACAGTTCCCATAATGCAACTGCCTGCTAAACTACCATCCTCAGGATATGTCCAGCTGCTTCCACATGTCCAGTACAGCTCTGTGAGTCAGAGGTGTGCAGCTGCTTTCATGATTATGGCTGAATGCTGTCAGTCTGCTGACGGAGCAGAGAACAGACGGCGCTTCACTGCGTTTGTCACATGTTCAATCGGTCATGATAATATTGTTTTCACACAGATAACTGAGGTCTGGAAACAGGTCAGAGGGTGAACAGACGTGTCTTAAACAGACCAGAGAGGAGGAGGAGGAGGAGGAGGAGGAGGAGGAGGGGAGCAGACGAAGGTAAACAGAGAATTTATCACCCAGACTGTTTGTTAGAACTTTCCCTCCAAACAAAGACTTTGTTTGTTTACGATCGCTCTGATGGAGTTTGTTGACATCCAGCAGGAGGAAACGTCTAATGTCATGATAAGCACTGGAGCTTCAGAGTCATGTGACCGACCACAGCTCAGGTTACCTGTATGGCCTGCAGCTTGCCGATCGGAGCCCCGAACGCGGAGCGTTTGTGTGCGTAGTCTGCAGCGCAGTCCAGAGCAGCCTGAGCGATGCCAAGAGCCTGAGCTGCGATGCCGATGCGTCCGCTGTCCAGAGTTTGCTGAGAGACGCAGACAAACAGGAAGTTTACATGCAGCGGGGCACCAATCAGAACCCTGAGCCTCACTCTGGAGGCACAACCCGCTGATCTGAACCTCAGCGGTGATAAAAGATGCTGATTTCACGGTGTGTTTGAGGGCTGACTGACTCATCAGGCCTCAGAGGCAGCTTCCTGCCAGTCTGGACGGAGGCGACGTTCTCTGAATACGAGGACGCCACCAGGACTCTCTCTAATGTGTACGCCTCACAAGCCGATTAGAAACCTGCAAAACCATCAGTCTGCTCGCTCTCACCCTCTCTAATCCTCTGATAACTGAAGGATGCTGCACAAAACTTTCTTTCTTACATAACTTCATAACGTTATCTGACTCTACGCAGCTGAATACAAACATTTCTCCACCTGAATGAGGCTAAGTGAACGTGCTCATTAAGGCATTCAGGCCTGCATCTTGGCACCGGTTCACTGACGTCCTGTCAAACAGGAAGAGGAGCCTCCCCGAAACTGATCAGCGTCACATGGACAAGCATGATGAGCAGATACTCAGGAAATCCTTCATATTTCAGCTGTTTAACCAATCACGACAGGTGTAATTCAGCCCAGAGCTCATTGGCTTCACCTGACGTCTTATGTTCACAGGTGGGTGGAGTAACAGGCTCCGTGTAAACACAGCCGCTGAGTAAATACCATGGCGATCTTGAATCCGGCACCGCGGGGGCCCAGCATGTTGCCCAGCGGTATCCTGCAGTCCTCCATGATGAGGTTGGCAGTGGATGAAGCTTTGATGCCCAGTTTATCTTCCTTCTTCCCCAGAGAAAGGCCTGGGTTTGGCATGGGCACCAGGAAGGCACTGATACCCTGCAGACAGACAGGCAGACAGACAGGCAGACAGACAGACAGACAGACAGACAGACAGACAGACAGACAGACAGACAGACAGCAGGACGGCCGTCAGTTATCAAACATCCACTCTCTGTCTCCGCCATCTCAACATGAAACCAGGGACACGTGCCGCGTCACGTGCCTTGTGTTTGAGTTTCTTGTCCGTGGTGGCGAACACGACGGTGGCGGAGGCGTCCCAGGAGTTGGTGATCCAGGCTTTGGTTCCATTCAGCACCCACTCATCTCCCTCCTGGCGAGCGGTTGTGGAGGCTGCGCCCGCGTCGCTGCCGTTACCTGGAGTTTAAAATCAGGAATGAGTGAAATCTGACAAAGACACGTGAATTCATACATCAAAACCACGTTTACATCAAAAACAACAGAGAAGGTTCAAACACAGAAAAGCAGCTGAAGCAGCTTCACTGTGAAGGACTCTCTGAATCAAGCAGCAGAGGGCTTCAGGTGCAGTCAGGCTCACCTGGCTCACTGAGGGCGAAGCAGCCCACCTTCTCTCCGGTGGTGAACGGCGTGATCCACTGCTGCTTCTGCTCCTCTGTTCCAAACTTCAGTATTGGTCCGATGTAGAGAGACTAAGAGCACAGAGACCAGAACAGACCCTCAAACTCACCATCACCTCATCACAGCAGTTACATTCACACACGTCTGTGCCGCCGGCGGTCCTCACGTTGTTGACGGAGACCACGACTCCGGTGCTGGCGCAGCCTCGGCTGATTTCCTCCATAGCCAGACTGTAGGCCAGATAGTCCATCCCGGCTCCGCCCAGCTCCTCGGGCACCTCCATGGCCATCACCCCCATCGCCCCCAGCTCCTGAATCTGGACAGTTGACGGACATTTTAAAAAGCATTTGAAGTCTGTTTGTGTCAGCTGATGAGTTTAAGTCCAATACTGTCTCTCTTTCAGCTCTGCGTCTCCACCAATCAAATGTCTGACTCTGTATCACCACAGCGCTCCACACGGTCGAGTTCAGTGGCTTTTCAGAGCTTCCTCTCTAAAAAAAAACGACACTATGAGGGCGAACCAGGACAGATAAACTGTGAGCTGAGACTTCCTCTAAAATGTCTGTAAAATCGTGTGAAGCTGCAGATTCAGAGGATGGTTCAGTGAAGGTTCATCACGACCACAGACACCAGCACACTGTCAGTTCATACTTTAACATCACAAACACATCGACGGCTGCTGGACGTGTTCTTCCTCATCAGCCCTCTCACTGGTTCTAACTGGCCTGCTAAACGCTGGATTACAACAGTGAAGATGGGATCAATTTTCAACTCATAAGTCACTATTAAAGCATCACATTGTGCAGCTCTGTGTGTGTGTGTGTGTGTGTGTGTGTGTGTGTGTGTGTGTGTGTGTGTGTGTGTGTGTGTGTGTGTGTGTGTGTGTGCGCGCACACACCTGTTTGGCAGGGAAACAATGCTCTTTGTCTAGTTTGGAAGCGATGGGGACCAGCTCGCGGTCAGCGTAGTCCCTGCAGGTCTGTCTCAGGATCTGATGAGTCTCTGGTAACTCTGCCAGCTGAGACAGACTTCTGCGTCCACTGAGACACAAGCTGAGAGCTGAGGGACAGAAGAAGACGAAGACACTGAGTCACTGGTGCTCAGTCAAGCTTCCAACATGGAGGAGCAAGTCAGTCCAGGCTGAAATATCTGAAAAACTCAGAGATGGATTGTTTCTGAGTAGAATATTTCAACAAGTGTTGGATGAATTTTCACGAAATGTGCTTCAGACTTCTTCCACTTCTCTTCTGGAATAACCAAAACACCTCTGAACAGATTCCTGAACCTGTCAGCTCGACATTTTTCATGAAAAAACTCTCAAAAGTGTTTTTTTGGTTAATTTGAGGGGATAAAAAGGCGAGGCAGATTCTGAGTCGTGCATTCAGAAGATTAATCCAGCTAATCATTTCCGTCATTCGTCTCGTCCTTCTCACGCAGTATGAAAGTGTCCACTGTGATCAGATCCAGTTTTTTCGTGGTGATGGGGTCCTCTGATGAACTGGTCTGAGCGGCGAGACCCAGCTGCAGCTCGCGAGTCGCCCACGGCGAGCCAGAAGTGACTCGTGGTGCTAATAATATGGCCGTCGTGATTTGTTATGATGGGGTCAGATTTGATGACGCTGTCAGGACGGTGAAAACGAGGAGCGCAGACAAAGTGCTGAAGCTAAGACAGCACCACGTCCTACCAACACTGAGATCTGGAACACAAACTGGTGGAAATGGGAAGTCTGGAGTGTAATTTACTGACATGATAACTGAACAGGGTTTCAGAAAATGTGATTTTTTTTTACCATTTTTGATTTTCCTATTCATTGAAAAAAAAAATATTAATAACAATATGAACTGAAACATTAATTATCCGTTAATTCATTAGCTGATCATCAGAAAATTAATTTCATAGTAGAGTTTCCTTTTCTCAGCTTCTCCAGTAAATATTAGCTCATTTTTCTTTGTTTTATGTCTGAAGATAAACTGAATATTCTCAGTTTTTGACCTGTCGCTCAGACTTCATAAAATAAAACAAAGTGAATCCTTTTTACTATTTCAGTACAAATTACAAGGTACTTGTACTTAATTTGAGTATTTCCATTTTAAGCAACTTTCTACTTCTTCTCTACTACATCTCAGAGGCAAATGTTGTACTTTTTACTCTACTACGCCACAGTTATTAATCACAGTCATTTCGTTTCATGCCAAATTATTTTCATTCTGTTGTCAATGTCCTGCTGCGGCTGCACTGTGCGTGCACTTCAGTGTCTTTGAAGGCAGCACCAGCTCACCGGTTAGCTTGCAGTTATTCAGGTGAAAGGTGAACCTCATCGTCAGTCACCTTCGTCTCAGGCAGATAGTTTAAATAAGAACATCAAGGACACTGGAACAACTGTTAGACTATTCAGCAACGAGGTGAGCTAATTTTCTTCACTGAAAATGGTTTTGAATCAGTTTAAGTTCTGACAGCACAGCTAACGTAGCCGGTTAGCTTGTCACCTTATTTAGCCGAGGAGCTAACTGCCAAGAACAGGTTTAACACCCTGTTAGCTAACCGCCGTTTGTTACGTCACTTTACTGCGTCGTTAACCAAAGCTGGCAAACATTTAGATTTTTACTGCGAGGTATATTGATAAATGGGATTAGTAAATTTCGATTAGGTGAGTTCCCCCAGGTTATGAAGCTACTGGTTACGTAGCAAGCTAACACAACTAGGCTAGCTACTGCTACACAGTGTTTCCAGTGCATGTATCTCTGCACACACAGCTAAAATGTTTTAAGCTAGTATTGTCTTCTGTGAGTAAATGCCTTTTCTCATTATAATCCCTTTTTCTTGATGTACCGACCTTTCCTTGCTTTGAAGAGTGCCGCCATGGTTGGTTCTTCTAGTCGGTGTTTTCACTGAGGCGTCCTGAAGCGAGCTGATGCCTTTACGTTCGGTCGGAAATAATGGGAATTACGAAATTGGAGCACAGTGCACCGTCAGCACGATCCGACGCGGCGACGTTTAAGAGTTTTAACAGGTCCTTAAGTGATTTAGTGGTCCAAAAGTGGCTTTTATGGGTATTTTTAGTATTTCAAGTGACCACGTGGCCACATTTATGCATTATCAAAATACACAAATAGATGAATGTAGGTGGTTTATTTTACGACTCTGGAGGAGCAGTGAAGGCAGCATGTGGCCCAGATTCAGAAGACCTGACATAAACTCACCAATGATTAACAAATCTGTTGTTTCATTCACTTCATGTCCCTGAAGCAGTGTCACATTCAGCCAGAACCATCGGACAGTCTGATGAACACACTCACATGTTAAAACATCCTTTCAGCTGTGAATTACAGCCGTAGCTGTGTATTATATATTTTGTGTAATATGGTGTGTATCATATATTTGACTTGGTGTATAATTAAATTGATGTATATGTATTTTATTGTCTTTCTATATATTGATTTATTTCTACTGCATTTAAAGAGCTCCCTGTGTCACTACCTGGTAATATGTTTCCTCTTTCTGTTACACATGTACATACTGTATGATGCTTTATCTTTAATTCAGCAATTGGACTGTATATAATATCCCAAAACTGACTCACCTACAGTGAGTCTGTAATGCTGCAGTAAACTGACCCTCTGTGATGGATCAGCTTTAGGGGATGAAAATGGAAAGAAAACCCTTTTAGGTCGGAACAAAGCAGCCACACACCATGAATCCCTATAAGAACATTATCCAAACATTAGCGTGATTTTTCTGCAGAGAGAATAAAGGTAATCCAGCCAGGGAGGTGTCAGGTTTTTCACAACATGTTTATTTTTTAGCACCATAAAAAGTCAGTTAAGGTTGTCCCGTGTACTTGCTCTCATTCTGTCTTTCCTTTGGGATGGAGCGATGATGGTGGAGATTTAGGAAAGGATTGGAGAAAGGGGGTGTTTGGAGAAATAAAAAGCTGAGAGGGCTGCATGGCTACGACAGCACCAGACGGTCAGCACGTGTCATTCACTTGCTGGCGGAGGTGAGGGTGAAGCATCCTCTCTGGTGGAACTGCATGTCCCTGATACGACGCATGGACTGGATCTGGGGCTGGAAGGCGCAGAAGTCGTTGTAGTGTCTGTAGTCACCGCACTCAAACAGGTACTGGTAGCCTCTGTATCCAGGGTACTGGTAACCCACCCACCTGAGAGACATGGACAGGGTGGACACAGTTAATGCTGAGCGTCAATTTCACACGTTTTAGTATCTGAATCTCAGTTTGTGAGCCTCACAGAGGGTTCTTTAAGAACTTATCGAGGCCATTGAGGACTTTCTAAAGGTCTTCAACAAGAGCTAAAGTTAGAGCTGCTTGTTGGGGCTCGTGGTCTTAATGAGTAGATGTGTGTCTCACTGTGAGAAGACAGAAATTTGAGGAAGCATTTCTGGCTAAAATACACATTTGTCAACAAACACCTCGCAGCCAGCTTTAAGCCTTGTGATGGCATGCCACCCTACTTTTTATGAACAACTGCATTGTAGAGTATCTCTGGAGGCCTGTGGCCTCCTCTGAAGCCATGTCCAAAACAATATTTGGAAAACAGAGCTTCCATTTTGTCTATATATGGAAAATGAGCAGATAGATTTGCTCTCAGGCTGCACAACGGCGTCTTTTGTCGTTGTCACACAGCTTAAAAACACCACTGGGTTCATTCATTTTAAAGCCTCATGGTCTGAAGCCGTCCAGCCGTGTGTCTGTGTGCACTCACGCTCCTCCTGGCACCCTCACGCTGCCCACTCTGTCGCAGAAGCCATGCGCCCACAGGGTGGGCACATCATCCTCCTGGATCTCCATCTTGTTGCCCTTGAAGTCAGAGAGCTCGTACAGGCAGATCTTGTGCTCCATGCTGTCCTGTGGGGATGAAACGAGGCGCAAAGTCTTTTAGCCTTTATGCCACATCAGCGGCATGTAAACGAGCTCTACTCCTGCTTTTTCTGCTGTTTTTGTAATCATGCTGTGGCTCTCAAGGCGGCACTGTTGGCTGGTTGAGTCTTAATGGCTTTCATGATGAATTTTCATCTCGTGCCATCGTCGGGTCAAAGGTCAGGAAAGGATGCCTCCAAAACTAAAGACTGTCAGCCTCAATTGCTCTTTAAAGATGAACGCTTAAAACATAAAAGTGTGAAAAAAACTAGCACGTGAAATTAGATAAAGCACCACTGAGAGTCTGGTGATGTAGAGCTGAGCTTTAAGTCTTTTTGTCTCTAAAGCTGAAACAATTCGTCAATCGACCGATCAGCCCATGGAGAGAAAATTAATCAGGACTGTTTCAGTCATTTTTCAAGCAGAAATGCCAAAACATTTGCAGGTTCCAGCCTCTCAGATGTGAGGGTCTGCTGCCTGCCTTTGTCGTATGTGACAGTAATCTGAGTGTCTTCTGGTTTGGACAGACATTTTGAATATCTCACCTCAAGCTCAGAGAAATTAGAGTGAGCAAAGGTTTCTGATATTTTTAAAGAAAAGTTTGTCTTTTGCCAGTTTTGTCTGATTATTCTCGCCTTCCTCCACAGAGCATCTCTTACTCCCTAAAGGGAGTCCTGTGTAAGGTCATGAATGCAGCCGGGCGGCAGCGTTAACACACCATGCGGATGGGCCTGAGGGACATGAGGCAGTCGCTGCGGTAGGAGTTGCTCCAGGTATCCCAGCGAGGATACTCTCCCTTCTCCAGGATGAACATCTCCCCACGGAAGTTAGTCTGCTCAAAGGCAACAAAGCTGGAGAAGGGGGTCCGCCGGGCACAGGGGGGGCACAGGGGGGAGAGGACAGGAGAGAGGAATTAGAGGAAAGACAACACAGAGGCGGTATGAAGAGTCTGTGCGACTGGAGCTGCTCAGATCAGGTCTGTGTGTCCACTTACGGGCCGCACTCCACAATGATACTACGCACTCTATCCATGCCACGGTCACACACGTTCATACACTCATTCTGGACCTCGATCATCCTGCCCTGGAAGTTCTCCTGGTCGAACAGCATGATCTGCACAGAGGAGATGTCACAGGTTACACCGGCAGGCTGGACAACAGCATCGTGTCCTTCACGTGTCCCCGCAGTGTCTGCTAAATGCTGTCCTCTCACAGGGTCCCACAGTGAGGACATGGACCTACAAAACACCTGCTTTGAGCAGCAGCACCTGCTGCACAGACAGAGACTGTGAGTATATCTGTTTGTTATGCTGCTTTACGCTTCAGCCATTTCAGAGGAAAATATACTTTAGTTTTTTAATCCTCTACATGTGTTTGACTGATGTAGCTACTTTACACAATAAGATTAAATTCATTCAGATACTCTGGCAGTGTTTTAGCAGGGTGATATAAAATATTAAACCACCCAACATGTAAAGTAGTTAAACGTTAGCGGCACCACTTCCAGCTTCTTGTATGTTAATGCAGCAATAATAAAAACTGAGATAATACAACAATAATATAAAACTCGTTAAGGGTCTCTCTGTGGAATGAGTACTCTTACTTTTGATAAAAAGAAGTAGTATTACTGCTGTGCTTTGAGTGAAGTAAAGGATCTGAATCCAGTTAAATCCGTTTCATGAATTCATTTAAATGAAAGGAAACTGATCCAATCGCAGCTGATCAATAACCTGCATGAAAACCAGCAAATCCAAGAGAAGTGATGAACCGCTTCATCTGCCACCACCCCAGAGCAGCGTGGGTGAATGTTATTTTTGTTGCTCAAAGCATCAAAATTTGACAAACTCAACGGTAACGTGCTTCTCCAAAGACAGCGTCCCGGTGTGGACAGGTCTCACCACAGATCCAAACCTGAGCAAATAAAACCAAAACTGTCCTCACGGCTCGCTGAGAGGAGCTGTTTTCTGTCTACTTTGGCTGAACTGGCCCTTTAAATACGGCTCAACGTGCCGACTCTGATGAAAAGCCGTTTGTGCAGATGTGTAGCGCCGCAGTGACTCACTCTGTAGGATCCCATGCCAGGCTCGCCGGTCTTGGTGGCCTTGCTGGAGGCAGCTGGGGCTGGGGCTCCCTTGTCCTTGGCATCGGTGCCCTGGCTGGAGGCGGACTTGGCAGTCTGAGACATGGTGAGGGGCTTCAGGAGAGTCTGGGTGAGAGATGGAGGAAGACAAGGGGATGAACAGAAATAGAGGCGTAAATGGAAGTGACAGGAGTGCAGAGGAGAAAGTGAAAGGGAAGGAGAACGGAAGGGAACGTGGCCCGGTCGAGGTGTTAACACTGTCGGAGGGGTGGTAGGTATGTGTTTGGGGTTTGGGCTAAAGCACCAGTCTGCTGTTTATGTGGGAGGCTCATTTGGGCCCTGGACTCTGTTTGGGCCTTTCCCCAGGCTGAGGGTGGTTGGCCTGGGTGTGGTGGGCAGGGTGGGCCCTGGCTCTGGATGTGCGGTTGTCCCCCTGAACTGATGGATGCTCTGCTGTGTATGTCTGCGTCTGTGTGTCCTTACCTGCGTTAGTATAGCTTGCAGTGCCGTGTGAGGGAGGCTGGCTCGTGCTGGTCCCTTCAACGCTCGACCCAAGCTTTTATACTCTGGCAAAGGCCAAACGTAGAGGCTCACAGCACAATAGAAAGCCTCTCGTCATCACAGTTGGCCCGTGCCAAAGCCACCGGGTCATCGCATAGCCTAGAAACGCCGCCGGCCCCTCTGGCCTGCCTGTAAGCGTTTTACTGTCAAAGGAAACCACTGACCAAGGCATTTTTCTCATGTGTTGGGGTGGTAGGGCTGTGAGCTATAGTTGCATGTAGAGGAGGAATGCAAAGGTCCAGAGGGCACAAAGAGGTAATCCCTGCTCTCTGTGGCCCTCAGACACACAAAAATACATCAAATTCTCTGAAAACAAAGACTTGCTGCTTTAAATCACACTTTCATCTGAACTATATCACTTCGGTTGGTTTTGGGAACAAGAAAATAATCCAGGAAACACAATAAATAAACACACCTGCTCAGCACACACCTGGCTTTGACTCTTTATGTCACAGGTTAAGTCTTATGAGGAACATTTAATAAACAGTCGTGTGAACAAATGGTCTGTTCTACATGAAGAAATAGTTATTATTTTGGGGAAAATATGCTTTTTTGCTTCCCTTCAGAGAGTTAGAGGAGAATATGAATCTCATGTGTGTCTGTGTGGGTGGGATTAGCCTCACATTGCACGGGACAGGAGGAAACTAGCTGCTAGGCTGCGTTCAGAAACCCATCTGTGCCACCCTGAGAAAGCTTTAGTGGAATAACGACACAGAGCTGGTTGGTTGAGCTAACCGCTAACGTGCTAGCCAGCTGGGAACACACTGCACTCTTCAGTTAGAGTAGCTCTCAGGGCCTCTTTCTGTTTGCTCGGATGGTTTGCACAAATTGACTTTAACACGACAAATAAATGAAGTGAGCGCTTGGAGCCAAATGTGGTTCAAGCTGACAAGTTAACTTGAACACATGTCGTCTGTTTAATCTGCAGTCACAAATGTTAAAACTGTTTGTGGATTTACATGGAATTAAACTACGTGCTGGAACTACCGTGATGAGCAACAGCCGATCCATCGGCACATCTGTGGACGTCAAACACAAGCTGACGTCCCTGTGAAGTCACTGCGTCTGCTGCTGTCCGTCCAGAAATAATCACAGCGCATGAATCCCTGAAACTACACCGTCTACAGTCTTCATGCTAAGCTAGGCTAACTGCCTAGCTAACGTGTGCTTAACGCACATGAGAGCAGCATCATAACTCAGAAAGAAAGCAAAGAGGTGTTGGACTTTCCTTTAAAACGGGCTCATGTAACTCGTGGACTTGAATGACGAGATAACGTTAGATACTGAATATTCTCCTCGAGCGGCGAGCTGAACGACGACGTGTTTTACAGCTTGAGAACTTTTCCTTTGTAAGAGAAAGATTTCTCCCTTTAAGTCGACGTCTCATAAACTGACGCGCTGCTTGAATTTATAGCAATATAAACATGAATCCATCATAATTCAGCACCTTTATCAGCGAGCATCCCTCTGCGTGGCTCTTTGGAGGTGAAATAAAGGTTGTTGTCGGTGATGATGGTATTTCTTGGATTACATGTGGATTAAATCTGGATTATATCACCTCAACTGTGATCGTTTCCACTATGGAGGCAGGATTAAATAGTGTTTGATATGTGCAGATTAGGTGTGAACTAATCCTGCTGTGTAATCTCTGTGAATCCCATCAAATTCTCCGGCTGGGCGTCAAACCTCAGTCATGTTTGGGTGGCGTCTGAAAAGTGTCTTTACGCCAGGTATCAAAGTTCACTCTGGACAGACGGCAGCGCCCGCAGATTGTAGACCAGATCGTTCTAGACTTACATCTAAATTTGAACAAGTTTAGATGATTATATTCAACATTTCTATCAGCAGTAAATCCCATGAAAAGCCATAAATCAAGTGTTCACTGGTCTCTTGATATTTTCTGCATTTGTTGGGACTATTTTCAGCGGTGGATGAATCCACACTGGGTGCTGTAGTGAGTGTGTGTGTGTGTGTGTGTGTGAGTGAGTCAGGGTGAACTACAGTGTGTGTTCCTGGTGATGAAGGGACAACAGTGAGGCTCACTGATGTGTTTTAATGGAGGTCAACGGCTCAGAGGAAGAAGATCCTCCAGCTGTGATTCACTCACAGTAACTGCTGGTGTTGCTTTGACGTTGGCAACAACAAAACAAAGAAGAATATGGCCAGAAAAGGGTTTTGTTCAAAGAAACACACTGAAAACTGTGGCGTCTCTTCACATTAATCCTCCAAACATGGATGAAACCTTTCGAACGCGCCATGACGTCAGACGGGTCTCAGGAGGCCTTGAGGCCTCTCGCTGTTCCAGTCTCTGTTCGTCGCTCTTCGATTGCTTCCCTCCTCCAGAATCCTTTTTGTGAGACATGAAATTTGTCCTTTTTGGTCACTGACACATGACTGAGTCTGACTTAAAACTAAGCCTTTGTTAAACGTGCAGTGTTTTCTGCTGCCAACGAGAAGAAACCCGTCGATCCTGCTGACCCCGCGGCCTTCTCCTGCCTCTGCTCTCGTCACTGTCCCCTGTGTAAGTGTCCTGTCAGGACAGTCTGGACAGTGACAGCCACCCAGGCCAGTCATTAAACCTTGGAATTGATTTTGGCTGCTTCTGAAACGACAAAGAGTCGAAATAATAACCTGTGATTTCTTTCAGGGAGGAAATTGTTTTGTCCTCAAGACAAAAAAGGGGTAAAATCTCCATACAAGGTTAAAAGCTGAGGTCAGTTGTGTCTGTTGTTGTATTTTAGACATTAAATCAGAAGTGGCTGAAACAGATTCTGGGTTTAAATTCCTTCGAGCTCGCAGGAAATAAAGCTGTTGTTTAGAAAGTCGAGCTGCCCATACAGTGCCTCTGCGCTCTTGTTTACAAGTGGTTGATTATGTAAGCAGTCACACACACACACACACACACACACACACACACACACACACACACACACACACACAGTGCTGGCTCGCAGCAGAAGATAACATTGTCTTATACAACACCACCTCTTGGTTAAACATGCTTAAACACTGAGGACTTTCATCTGTTTGTGTGTCAGAGAGGACGACTGTGTGTGACTTTGAGTTCTAAAAACTGAACGCAGCCACGTAATAAAACTCTTCAGGCACAGATGCGATCATGTAATCTGGGTTTTAAAGCTCTGTGGTCCACCAGCACAACATGGAGTCAACAGGGATCGCTGCTGTCTGGATGAGTAACTTCACACGCGTCCACGTGACGCCACGTCTCCTGCACTCTCTCCCCTGATTCTCCACTAAACATGTCAAATATAGAGATACCTGAGCAGGTGAGGTCAGAAAGAGATGGACAACAGAGCTGAAGTGATCAGTTTACCAGTCAAATAATCGATTAAAAGACAAGTAATGTGCTAATATTTGGATCATCTGAAAATCATTTGAATCGTTTCTCGAGTGAAATGCAAAATGTTCTTTGATTCCTGCTTTTCTTTGTCATATCTGACAGCAAACTGAACGATGGTCAGATAAAACAAGTAATCTGAGTACATCACATTGAACTCTGGGAAAGAATTCTGAAGGACATTTTTCACTATTTTCTGACATTTTATTGAGAAAAACAATCAAAGGAATGACTGACAGACGATCAATGATGAAACTAATCGTTTGTTGCAGCCACAGATTGAAGTAGAGTGAAAACAGCTTTCAGTGCCCCCCCCCCCCCCCCCCAATCATGTCCCCGGTCCTTAGTATTTTCTCAGGGACGTTCACTGTATCTTCTCCCTCATAGTTCTGTCTCCATGTCCACTGCCTGGGTGATAATGTGGTGTCTGCACTTCTGTCCTCCACAGATTAACCGCGCTTTTGTCGGGGGGGACAAAGAAAAGCCCCTCCCTGCTGCTGAGCCGGGGCTTTCAGCGTGGCCCCTTGCCAGGGGAGGCTTTAAAAGGGTGGGGGCGCGTGGCTCCTCTCACTCTCACGGCAGGACAACCCAAGGGCATCAAAGCAAGGTGAGTCCCTGTCCCTCACCCAGCCAGCACAGGCAGCACCGCCAGGGCACAGCGACCCCCACATCCACACTCACACAAACCCCCAAACACAGGGGCCACCCGGGCCCCAGGGCCCAAAGGCCGCCACTGCACCGAGTGGGTGAGATAAACAGTGGTGATGGTGGAAAAGCTCTGCAGCAGCAGCAGGAAATGGGCAGAAAATAAGATAAGAGACAGAACGGGTGGGAGACCGAAGTCGAGATGAAGCCTCTGGCTTCTTTGACCCGCTTCATTTTTAAGGAACTATAAATAGACTCTGGTGCTTTCAGTCCGCCGATTATTCATTCAGGCTGATTCTCGTATTCAGGCCGTAGTGTGGCTGCTGCTGCGCTTTAACCTTCTCAGATACACACTGCTGCTGTTGTAAAGGCCGTTTATGAGCTGTGCTGCAGTCCAGGCTTGTTTGCATGCAGTAACACTGACGCTGGGTTGTGATGAAAGGTTTGCAGTAGCTCCTCTCCTGTTGTGCTGTTTCTGCATGCTAAGTCACTGTTTTGCATGTTTTAACTGGTAATCTTTCTTCTTCAGCCAGACTTTGATGCTTAACTTTTCTCTGCATCAGAGTTGGGTGCATGTTGGCTAATCTCTCAGACTGTGTGCACAAAGTCTTAGCCGTCCTCTCGTCATTGTAATCCTGGTACTGAAGGTCCCTTTTCAACCATCTTTGTGTTTTTTTCCTTCCAGACAAGATGACTCACCATTGCACCAAGTTCTCCGGCCACTGGAAGGTGAGTCTGCGGGAGGAAACACAGATTCATGCATCACATCACCGGAGGACCTTTCAGCTCTCCAGTGTTCGCTCAGATGTTTCAGTGTCTGTTACACAGTTTATTCCCAGCTCATCGGGCATCTGTCTTTCCACTAAACCGATGACCTGATGAATCAAACAGTATTTCTGGTGTGTAAACATGTTGCCGCTGTGTTCATACGTCTGCATTTACACGCCTGCATTTCCCCTTCAGATCATTGTCTTCGATGAGGAGTGCTTCCAGGGCCGCCGCCATGAGTTCACCTCTGAGTGCTGCAATGTGATGGAGTTTGGCTTCGAGACTGTGCGCTCCCTCAGGGTGGAGAGCGGAGCGTGAGTAAACAGATGCAGACACAGAAAAGAGCAGAAAACACAGAACAGAGACTGAGGTGAGCGTGACGGCGTGTCAACGGGCTTTGCGTTAAACTGGTCTGTGCTTCTCCACAGCTGGGTGGGTTATGAGCACGCCTCCTACCAGGGGCAGCAGTTTGTCCTGGAGAGGGGAGAGTACCCTCAGTGCGATGCTTTCGGAGGCAGCAATGCCTACCACATCGAGAGGCTGACCTCCTTCAGGCCCATCGCCTGTGCTGTAAGTTAAACGTGGCGTCTCCTCTCGCCTCCTTGCGGTCTTTGGCTTCGGGGACGTCAGATGATTTTGACTTGACTGACTGGAAAAAACACTCGTGTGCATTGTTGCTTCTGTTGTTTTTCCTCCCTGCAGAACCACAGAGAGTGTCGTATGACTATCTATGAGCGTGAGAACTTCCTGGGCCGTAAGGGTGAGCTGAGTGACGATTATCCCTCCCTCCAGGCCATGGGCTGGTGCAACAATGAAGTTGGCTCTCTCAGGATCCAGTCTGGAGCGTGAGTGTCCTCGAGCTCTACCAGCTTCTCTTTTGTTTCCTGCTCACCTAGTTTCTTCACCCCCCCCCAGCAGTTCCAAAATAATCCTGGTTGTTCGACTTTCACAACAGTCTTTTGCAACGTTTCGTCAGCACTTCCTTCTCTCTCTCTGCGCTTTCTCAACAGATTTGTGTGCTACCAATATCCTGGTTATCGTGGATACCAGTACATCATGGAGTGTGATCGTCACTGTGGGGAGTTCAAACACTTCAGGGAGTTTGGCTCCCACTGCCAGACCCCTCAGATCCAGTCCATCCGCCGTATTCAGCAGTAACAACCTACTCCAAACCCTTTCTCCCATGTGACCCTTCACCTTTGACCCCTTCTTCTTCCCGGTGCTGAATAAACTGTCTTTCTTAAACCTTACTGACTTCCACCAATGTTTCTGCTTATCTCACAGACAGAGGGGAACATGGACCACACGCTGCACACTTACACTTTTCTGAATTACACTCAGTCCCACACAGATCCCCTGATGGTGACCTGCTGTCAGCGTCAGGGCAATAAAGGTTGAGTTGAACAAAAAAAAAAAAAAAAGAGTTAATAACCAAAACGATTAATCGATTAATAAATGAGTCACCATCTTGCTCCATCCGTTTTATATGGTTGTAAATGTAATACTTATTGGGTGAGGACTGACAGTCAGACAAAACAAAACATCTTAAAATGTCACTTTGGGTATTTTTCCCGATGTTGTGGTGGTTTATTGACTAAATGATTACTCAACTAATCTAAAAAAATAATCAGCAGATTAAATAAAACAAGCATTAGTTGCAGCTGTAAAAAGAACAAATCAATTTACTGAATAAATTACAAACACTTTAATATGTTTTTGCTCAAAATGAACAACAAGTGAAATTATCCAGAAAGACAAAGAGTAGAGGAGAACCTGTCGTCCTGTCAGTCGTTCTGCGACCCCTCTGGTTTATCAGGTGGCCCCTGTCGGGGTCCTGGCCCCCAGGTTGGGAAGCCCTCTTGTGCTTCGTTCTGCTCCTCTCAGAATGTGGACTTTTTACTATCTGACAGCAACTGTTACCACTTAAATACATTTTATAAAATATTAAATATTATTATCAATTAAACATTCCAGTAATACACATTCAGTTAGCTGCATTAGTTACACAAATCAATTATCATTTATGATGCTACACAGATAAGAGTCATGCTGCTTCATGAGTCCTTCTGATAGTTTATCAACATTTTACTGACAGCAATTTTGCACTTTTACTTTCTTGAAAGTGAGTCTTTTACTTGTAATATTAAATATAATGGAAATATTTGTACACTGGTGTTGATAGTAAGGCTGCAACCGCTATCGATTATGTTTATTATCAATTAATCTGCTTATTACATTTACATTATTGGTACATTTTAGCCATAAAATGTCAGAAAATAGTGAAAAATGAAAGATATTCCAGGGTCACAGATTAAAATTCCTTTTCTTTAATCAAAGCAACAGTACAAATCTAAAGTTTACTTTCATAGAAGACACAGAAAAGCAGCAAATCCTCAAATTCTGCATGTTTTGCTTTTGATCTGATGAACTGATGCTGGAAAGAAGCTGCAGATTATGATTTCAGATGAATTTATTACTTCAGGCAAGGATCTGAACACTTCCTCCACCTCGTGCTCTGTGTGCACACTGAGGTAACGTACAAGCCAGGCCTGTCCCTGTTCGTTCTGTCTCTCTGCTGTGTCTTCAGTGTCCACGGCCTGCTGTCCCTGCACGCTCACCCAACCGTCGCAGGGTGTTTGGAGCATTACCACCGCTGGCCAGGAAACGGCACTGCGTTTCCACCAAAGCAAACACAGCAGCAGAGCATCCTACAGAAAGCCATTTAGAGGTTCGAGCATGAATCTGTCAGAGGCTGCTGCTTCGTGTCCTTTCAGATTCACCGTGAAAAACAACCTCATGAACACAAAGACAGACGGAGAACGACCACTGACATGCTAAATGTGCTGCAGTGAGGCTATAACTCTTACTTCTCCAATGCAAATGGGCCTGAATGTGTCGGGCTTTCTTTTCAAAAGCCCCCCTCTGGGAAATTTCCTGCATGCACACTGGTCGATGTTATTCCCAGCAAACGTCGCAAATCACCGCCGACAAAAGGCTCCACATCTGTACAAGGCAAACCTCTGGTTACGGTGTTGTAAGAAGTAACGTCGGCTATGCGTTTGGTTAAAGAAGAAATAAAATGCAGTTTTCGTGAAAATAGATGAAATGCAACCCCTTTCCTGTGTAAACACCCAGCGCTGCTGTGGCCCCGCTCCATCCAGCAGCGACCCGCTCCGTGTTTTACGAGCGTCTCCCCGCCGCAGTGGGAGGAAGTCGAACCACAAAGCAAGTGGTGCCACTGTTTTAGCGAAAATACAGAAAAATACATCGAAGGCGGACTTCAGCCAAACATGTGCCATACATGAGCTGGGACACGAACGCATTAGAGGACAGGAGCGGAAAGAATCGGCTGGCAGCGCGGGCGGAAGTCAGCGGACACTTGCTTTAGCCACTTAGCTCTTAACTAGCCGACCGTGGGCTCCCCCAGCGCGGACAGCCTGGCAGGCAGGAGCCGCTCGGAGCAGGCGGAGCGCTACGACCCGCTCGGCTCCCCTCGTTTTATTTGAGATATCGACCTCCGTGTGGTCGATTTACGAGAGAAGCCCGTCAGCACCGTGTCGTGTCGGGTGTTTAACATCTTCCACGGTGGTCAGCATTTTTGTCTGCCCGGCTGCCGTTTTAAGTTAAGCACAGTTTACGGCGAAGAGGAAAAGTTATCGTTTAACCAGCAAACTACCGCCGGGCAGCCGATTTCCATCTCCCAGCGCTCCCTCCCCCTCCTCCACCATCAGCGTCACCATCAGCCCACCGTCAGTCGCTCTGTGCTGGGTCTCCAGGCGAGGAGGGTCCCCCCAACGCTCGGGGTAACTCATCGAGCAGCTATGGATTATCCTGTGTGATTTTTGTCTGTGTTTTTGAAGCCATTGGACTCTCGAAGACTCGGCTTTTTTCGGAAACGCTGCAGGACTTCCCCAATACGAGTAGCCAGTTTACTCGCAGCCGTTAGCTTAACGTTATTAAGTAAATCGCTGTCTGTAATCGAGCCAGTGTTGCTGTTCGTTTGCCAGCGAGTGACTCTGTTTTCTGCTGGCAAAAGGGGCATTTTTATCTATCTGCTGAGCTGAATTAACCAAAACTACATGTGTAGATGTGTTAATCACTCTATACCTTATCCGATAGTTAGCCTCCTGGCTAGCAGGTTTCATTTTGCTAGCTAGCGTGTTGCTAACTAGCAGGCGAACCCAAATATCGATATTACCAGCAGGCTGAAACAAGTTGGCTCTCGGACGTTTGTTTTTGGCTTGTGGTGAGTCGATTTCACCCTCTTGTTTGGACTGGATTTGGCGCTGAAGCTCTACAGCATTTTTTCGGACATTTTTTTGTGATTAATGAGCCGTTAGGGAACATTTCAGCCGTACGTTACACAGGAAGCCAGCCAGCAACGACGGCGACACAAACAGCAGCGGTGTGTAGATTTTATTCAGTCCTGGTTCGTCTTTAATCTCTTCTTGTGCGGTCTTATTTGTGCCAAAACGCGCCTGAGAGATTTGCATTTTTTGCTGCACCAGCTGAGACGTTAAGGACGACGAAGCAGCACCTTTATGATACACATTTCAACCTGTCGCCCAGTGTCCTCCCTCCTGAATGTCCCTTTTTTCGGTCTCGCTGATCGTTTGAGACGAAGAAAAGCAGCTACACGTGTCCCTGCTTTAAACCCGTAAAGCTGCTTTTCAGCCGTCCAGAAGGAGTCAGTCACATTTTCTCTCTTTTTTTCGACAGCACTGTGTTTACATTTCAAGGAGGTCCCTGAGACACATGCCGAACTGGAGACAAACCAGCCGTGTGGACACGTCTCCATCAAGAGGACCAGCAAAGTCCCCAGAGACCCGTGGGATTTGACAGCTGTCTCCAGATCCAGCATCTGGTGCATGTAACCTCTCTGTGTGAGACATATCACGTTACTATAAATCGGGGAAGGGCTGGCCTCAGTCTTTGCATTATTTTCCTCCAACACGCCCGTAAGAAACCTGCATGTTTGCACTCAATGGGATTACAAGGACGGTGATCTCGCGGCCCTGCTGACTCTCTATCTGTCGACTAACCTGTCACCCAATGTCTGCCCCTCTGAATTTCCTTTTTCTGTCACAATGATGGTAGTTTGAGGCGAAGTGAACACACTACAGCCGGAGACAACCACACCGTTCCAGTCGACGGTCAGCCCGCCGTCCGCCCAGCTGGCCCCGTCGCGCACCTTGGCGCTGGATGTTGGTCATATCTGGTGGAGGACATTGTTTTTTTTAATTCCCTAAAACAAAACCCACCCCAGCCCGGTCATTTTATTGATTTGGTCGTCCCAGGGTCGAAAGATGGCGGACCTCGAAGCAGTACTCGCCGATGTCAGTTATTTGATGGCGATGGAGAAGAGCAAATCTACTCCAGCGGCCCGAGCGAGCAAGAAAATCATCCTCCCTGAGCCCAGGTAAGCACGCGCACAAAGGGCTTTAATGATGTGCTGTGGTGTTTGTTTGCCTGTCAGATGGATGGATCTTTTGTGCATGCTGTGCAGCCATGTAGGGAGATGGAGGCGTGCTTCCTCTCAGACCTGTGACTTTCCGTAGATGCTCAGTGGCTGCGGAGCCTTTCAGCTGAGATGTCTGCAAACGTGCAGCAGCTCAGTGGCTTCATGATCTCACCCACACGACCGTGCAACGGCTTAGTTTGCGAGCTATTTTACACCTGTAACTTACCAAGAAGTTGGCCTGGTATCCTCAGCTGCTCCGGTTCTATTTGTCATGATGTTTCCAACAGTGCAAAGTGTTAATGGCGTGCTTTGTCTGTCAGACACTGCTCATTTCCCCCCCCAGGCCTGCTTTGCTGACAGTCTGATGATAAACATGTTTTCTGTAGCATGTGCCACACACACACACACACACACACACACAGTGAGGCCATCAGTGTATGCAGCTGTTGATCTGAAACCTCTGTTCAACCAGGCTGTTATCAGCTAAAATCTGCCTTAAATAATACATCCACCCAGCTTCTACACATGTCTGCACATCCTTTTGTCCCCGCTGCGCAGCTCGTCAGGGCCTCGAACGTGTCTGCTCACACCAGGTTTGACTTGATTGGAGAGGATGTGGTTAAAATTTGGTTCCCGAGATAGTCGCTCGTCAGATGAGGTTTGTAAATTTGACGGCACACATTTTGGGTTTAGTCAAACGTTAAGCATCGTGTGACCAGCAGCTTCGTGTGGAGCAGATCTTAGCCGGCAGTTGGCACCGCTGTCAGGTTTCATCTGGTCATCATGTTTACAGCCGAACACCCCGAACTTCACATTTATTAAACACAAAGTGAACTCTGTTAATGACACGCATGCATGAAGCTCATGGCTCTGCGTGGTGATTTCAGTGTCCATGTGGGTTTTAACAGCCTTTATACTGAAACTGAGAGATCAGCTATTCATTTACTCACTGACTTGTCTTGGCAGATCAGCAGAAAGCAGTGATCCGGACCGTGCTCGCACTCAGTAATGAACATGAAGCCTGTTGATTTTGTTCCAATTGAAATGATTTAATTAAAGGATATTCGACAATAGCTAATGAAACGTTCTCGCCTAGATCAATAGCCGTTCATATGTTGGAGCTTTGAAGACGTGAAATCACTCAGTGTGTGTTATTCCTCGTCTGTCTGTCGTAAAAAGCAGAGATGTGTCGCTCACTTGAGAGTTTGAAGAAAAATGAATTCACCTCAGCACAAAGAGGATCTTCAGGCCTGAAATGAATTTTCCCCTCTGGCGGTCTCTTATCTGACACCGCCCTTATTAACTGACGTGGGATAACATTCAGACTGTGTAATGCCACCATCTTATAACAAACGCATATTTG
This sequence comes from Chaetodon trifasciatus, assembly GCA_037975065.1. Taxonomy (NCBI): domain Eukaryota; kingdom Metazoa; phylum Chordata; class Actinopteri; order Chaetodontiformes; family Chaetodontidae; genus Chaetodon; species Chaetodon trifasciatus. Next base: position 1,280,794 of record JBBMOE010000003.1, read on the forward strand.
ACTTATTATCTATCACAGTTTGTCTGTATCGCCTTTGCCTGCGCTGTAATAACAACCACGCTCTTTGCAGATTTTAGCCAGTTTCCTAACCTTTGTGAAAGGGTTTCAAGCAGCCATTGGTTTCAGTTCATGTCAGTATGGTATTAAAATGAACTTAAAATGAACTGGAGCTCACTAGAGACCCGCCAGTTCTTTACGTTGAACGTTCTGTCACGTTTAATTTGTGTCAAGTCAAAGTCAGTTGGTAGTGTTTCGTGGCATTGGCGTTACGCGGCCTCTCGTTCCCGAGCTCTGTCCTGAATATGATCATGACGCTGCCTTCAGTGGCCAGCTGAGCACTTAAGCAGATTCACACAGGATGTTTTTCACAGCGTGGTCGTGGTGGCCGTTCACCTCAAGCTAATTAGCCGCACATGAGGGCTAGCCACGCTGCAAGTTCGTAGCTTGCTCCCTTCCAGCTGCACTTGCTTGCATTAGTTGTAAGTGACATAAATGGTGTTAACACAGCAACCGTGCTAACAACATACTGAAGCTATAAGCAATACTTACTGATGTGAAGTCAGTATGCTGCTTGAAAGTGAATCTGTTCTTGTGCTTTAACCCCTGGTGCAATGAACTTCAGGCGTGATAGGTTCAGGTCACGCTGTATGGTCGGTCAGAGTTGGACTGGGACATTCCAGTGGACAGATGAGGTTTGTTTTTGAGTTCATAAACGGGGCTAAACAAGGCTGTTTGTGTATTTACTTATTTCTGGAGGAAACAGTTAACGGCTCATGGTTCTTGCCTTGTTGGACTCCATTTTAGTGACGTTGCCACATCTCCAGATCTCCATCTCATGGTTGAAGCTGGTGAGTTTGATGTTGTCTTATGAGGTGATAGAACGATGGCCGTGGCCGCACAGTTGTCAGCTGGCTGTACGTTAGCTTTTCTAGCACATAGCCGTGGTGCTACAGAGGTTCAAAGTTTCGCTGCACAGGACACAGAATTGTAGCACAACCATAAAACGCCTGTTACCATCACTGAAGACCACCACAAGCAGTGCAATTCATCACTTAAACAGGCATAGAAACAGAGAATCCAAAGATTAAAGTCATTAGCCACAACCAGGGTGTGTGGACACACAGCATATGAAGGTCTTTGTTCCACGCTGCCTCGTGGGGTTTTGGAGGATAGCTTGAATGCACCGCTTGATTCTCTCATGTCGCTGAGCTCAACGTGCTAATAGATATGTGTGCAGTAGATGATGCATTTGGCTTGTGAGGTGCAGCACTGACCCATTCACATAGTAGAAAATGTGACATTTCAGTGGTACAACATTAATATACGACATTTTACTCTTATGAACATGTTGATTGGATTCATTACAATAAATTATCCTCGTTTTAAGCCAGTGTTACTGTGCTGGTACTAAGCTAAGCTAGCTTGGCCTACGTCAGAAAGAAAAAAGGAACAAAAATGAAATTTTATTTATATCAATAAGATGCTGAAAATGCTATTTATCAATCATAATCAATCTTTTTATACATTTACTGCTGAATCTGTATTGTGCTGTAATGTTAACTGCAGTTTATCAGCATATCTAACTGTAACACTGCAACTCTGCACAGCCCTGCTGATACACCGGATACACTTAAAAATGTGAATGTTTCACTGAAAATGTCTTTGAAAACAGTTGCTAAACCTGTCAAAAATGTACTCAAGCTTTTAACTTCAGTGTGTTTTGTAATTCTGTGATTTTTCATGAATTAAGTCTTTATTTCTAAGGCTGTTCCTAAATGACATCATGGCAGCCATTTTCCCTGCAGTAATTCTGCTTTCATTCATTTTGAATATTAAATAAGTATTACTGTTACTGTCTACATCAGATGAGAATATTCTGTTCTGCAAACTCACATTTCTATTTAACAAGGTTTCCACAAACCAAACTGGTTGAAAATTCAGCGACTGCCTCAACCTGCACGAGGAGGCGCGGCTCCCCTGTACCAACATGGCAGCCGTTCTGTAGAGAATTGTGGGAACTGGTGTAAAATGAGATTTTAACACCCACAGAACACTCATTAGTAGAATGAGCTCATTAAGAGGACAGAAGAAGAATGCTGACTGTCACCAGCCTTATCCTTTCAGAGGCACTTGAACTCACCATTCCATCAACAGCAACAGGAGAGCCCTGATGCTCCGGCCGAACACACACATCCAAGACCTTTGCGTGATGGGACTAATAACTCCTAAATGAGATGATGGGTTATTGATCAGCATTGGGCAGCTTGTTGAACTGACTCTCCCTCACTTGAGGCTGTGTGTTTGGAGCCTTTGAGAATCCAATCAGCATCATGTTGTTTGGCAGTCAAACTGGACGCCGTGCTAATCGAGTTCACGGCTCCTCGTTAGATGGTCAGCCCAGAATCCAGGTTGCGAAACTCTGGCGCTGGAAGTTAATCCAAGGCCTGGCGAGCGTGCCCCACTGAGGTGCCCAGCGTACCAAAGACAACACAAGGCCGTTTGACTGACAGGCAGACGATCAACCACAGAGCGGGACGTGATCGGTGGGACGCCCGGCTGTCGAGTTCAGGTGGAATTCATGCACAGCTCGTGTAGCTTCAGAGCATCAGGCAGAGCTGTGTATGCGTCCATATGACTAAACAACAACAAGCTCAGTGTTTGTTAATGTGGTTTGTTAAGTGATTTCATGTTAGATATGAGCTTTAGTATTTATTGCCTACTATAATACAGCAGCTGCAGAGATAAAAGCCTCAGCTAATGGACTTATAAAGCACTAAAACACTGCTGTTGAGTAAGTCAGTCAGAGTGGAGACAGTAATGTGAATATTTCCTTCAAACAGCTCGTTATTACAGTAATGTGTCCGGCTGCATTATGCTTCTGTGCAGCCTTATCTCACATATTGTTGTTGTGCTTCAGAGGGATGTCAGAAGCTAAACACAGAGAATATTTTTGACAGGTTACACACGTCGGTCTGTAGGTTCATTTGCATACACACACAGTGCGATGAACGCCGGTCTGCGGCCGTGAAGCAGTCGCTGTGCTGGATGATTGAGACCCACGTGCTGCCAGTGAGCGGGCAGAGGGCAAAGGGTTGATGGTTAGCTAGTTCGCTTCCTCGAGCCCGAGTGTGTTACACTACCAAGAAAATCAGGTCCAACATATTCAAGTCTCTCCGGTCATCCGGTGTAAATAACCAGTGGTCAGATGTGGAAATATTCAGACTCCGGCCTCTCAGATTTAGTGAATAAAGGGTTTATTTCGACTAAACCAGAGTTGGTGTTGGTTGTTGGAGCAGTGGAAAGATGAACCAAGACGGTTTTGGTGAGTTTTGTTTCTGTTCAGCTTGATAAACGACGATAAAATGACGGTTTCTGTGAATGGACTCTGGTGGCTTCAAACAAAAAGGATCTTAATCTTTAACAAAGAGGTCTTCCTCTGTGGTGATCCTTTTCATAATGCTGTCAGACACAGAATAACAAATATCAGTCTGTCAGTGGCAAAAACAAACACTTTAAGCTTTGAGCTTACATCCACGGTGCACAAACGCACGGGCGGATTACACTGCAGCCGGCTGCAGCGCTCTCGTTCAGTACTGGACTGGTTAGTAGGAAAGCAGCATCCATGAACACAGATAATACTGGACTGGAACTCCTCTTCCGGGACTCGACTGACGGAGAGATGCAGTTTCACACAGCAGAAAGATTAAGCGGTTAGTTTCTGGTTAATCAAAAGCCAGATGAACTGAAAGTGACATCCCAACTTCACAGGACTGAGTTTAACTGTGAAACACTGGACAACGATGTGACCGATACAGAGAGGAGTGTGTGGACGGTGTCTCTGAAGCTGAAGAGCTGCTGTGCAAACTGACAAACTTCCATGGCGTTCGCCCGGTTTTGCAGCAGCGGTTGTGCGTGTGTGGAGCTTTCAGCCGCATGCGTGTGGGGGGCAGTTAAATGTGGCACTTTGGAGATAGCGTGGTGCTGCCACATTCTCCACGGGCCAAGGCTGTGTCCTCTGGCAGCGAGGTGAGATTTTGACAGCAACACTGGAGGCAGTGGAGATGAGAGCTGTGGGGGAGGGTGATGGGACGGCCCGCTGTTACAGAGAGATCCTCAGAAGAGACATGATGTTATCCAGTCTGTCTGTAGTTTGTCTCAGGTGGACAGAGTTAGAGCCAAAGGGCACCCACGTCATATTGACCACCTTAGGACGTAAAATGTCCCCTCAGCACGACCTGCCTGAGCCGCTCCATGCCATCACATCAAGAGCAGCGTCAGTGTTCCATCTGATCAGCTGTTGTCAATAAAGTTCATTTCATAAATTAGCTGAGCTGCAAAGTGAAACGGTGATCCCATTGGTTGAGAACGAGCCGTCAGCTGACTGCGCCTGTCCAACGCGAGCGGTTTAATGTTAGCTTACGTTAGCTTAGCAGCCGAGGAGGAAGCTGAGAGCCGTCCCTTCAGCTGAGACGAGATCTGAGAATCACTCCATCAGTGAAAAAGTGCTTTCTCGACTTGGACTGAACACACATTGAGATGTTTGACAGAGGCGCAGTTCACTCCTGACCGCTGCTGTTTCTCATCTGCATGATTTCTCACCGGAATTCATTTTTAGTGTAACTGAAAACAAACGTCGTCCGATATTGATCCTCATTACATTTTGATATTATGCCGCAGCACTAATGGCTTTTCCACAGTCCTGTTCATGTCCCCCTTGGACGGAGCAGTGACTCATTAGAAAAGTACCGCCGGGCCCGTTTGACCTCTTCACGTCAGCTCTGCCTCGAACGCTCGCCGCAGAGCTGCGAACGCTCTTCACATGTATGCACTTTTCTGAGGAGCACGCCGCTTTCACACTTCAGTCGTCAAGGTTTTGTGTCGCTTCCCGTGAGCGCCTGCTGCCATCTGTTTCAGCTGATCTGTCGGCGTTTTAGTGACTTTTCTCCGTCGATGTTTGCAGGACTTGCTGATGAGAAAACAGATAGCGGTGTCAGTGCTGAGGTTATCAGCTCGTCCTGCAGTCAGCTGCACACGCTTTGTTGGAAGTGGGACATCCAATCAGCTTTTGAGTTCCCTGTTAATTATATTTGCCTCTTCACCTGAAGAGCAGGAGCCTAACTGCACCAGAGGCGACGAGCACAGAGCAGACGTCCCAGGCAGTCGTGGCACACAGAGGTTTCCTCAGATAAGGATTTCATTTGAAGTTTTCTGTCGAGCCGGTGAATCAGGACAGCCACTGATTATTTTTGTAATTGCATAATCTGGCAGTTCAGACAGAGAATGAATGTGAACGTGTTATAATCACACAAGGTGTAAATCCCAAAAGCAACATTGCTACTACAGCGGGTGTCTGCAGCCAGCGGTGAGACAGAAGAAGAGCTTTTGTTTTAGCTTTTGAAGACGAGCATCGGAGTGTATCGGCATTTATGAATCTAAAGTGAAAGTAAAACTTAGAAATCATTTCAGTGTGGCTGTGAATTAATGGGAAATGGCTGCTTCTCTGAATACTGCTCTGTTTGTCTCCATTCACACCTGAATCCTCCACAGTCAGACACCAAGCGGCAGCCTGAAAAACAGGTTTCAAAGTCGAACTCGTTTTCCAGGTAAAGGAGTAATTGCAGCTCTGGAAGCTTAAATAAACTGAAATAAGTGCTCTTTCCTGCCACTGCGGCCATGTTTGTACCGTCAGCTTATAATGACAGATACAATGCTGCTTATTGTCCAATGGCAGTGTGAGAAACGCAGAGGTTGAAAATCTGTAAAGTGATGATTAAAGATCAGGTTGAGCATAAAATAAATTTAAACAGGTCGTACGTTATCAGCGCAGTTCAGTTACATGCCGCAGACCCAGCTCTTGAAACACGAGTGGCATCCTGTTAATATGTTAAATATTTACACATCTGCGTACTTCCTGTAGAGCTAAATACTCAACAGCACGGTTTGGTACACCGTCAGCGCGCAGACCAGCAGCCAATGACAGCCGAGCGTGTGGGCCTTTATGCCTACTGGTCCTGTTACGTTTGGAACGCTCGATTCTGTGTGAAGAAAGAGCTGAAGACAAAGATAATCCCCAGAAAACCAGAGAAATGATCCGAGTTCACCTCTTTCACAGTCCCTTAAACTGCGTGTACCATGACCTTTTCCTGTTGCACTGAAAGTTACTCAAGTGAGACCTCAGACATGTGGTTACACACACACACACACACCCACACACACGTCAGTATGTGGGGTTTGAAGCCCCTTTCCACCTGCCTGCAGCTCAGTGTGAAGACCTTTTATTTCCAGTGCTCGTATCAAAAGTCTTTTAATTAAAGGAATGCGGCCGGTGCAGCTCTCCTGTTGACACAGCAAATTAAACAAGCGTGCTGCGTTCAATAAATCAAGCGTCGAAGGTGTGCGCTGACATGCAGCTAAGGGTGTTTAAGAGCACATGTAATTAGGTCAGGGTCTCCCGCCGTCAGGGTGCTGCTTTGTCATCACAGAAGTAGCCGTTGGCGGTCTAACAAAGGTCACCCAGGAGGCAGCAGGAGACCGGCCCGGCGCCGGGAGAGGCCGGGCCGGTCGCTCTCGGCTGGTTGTGATCCTGCTCGTCGTGTCGGCGAGGTAAGCGCGCTCTCATCTGACTGTGCTAACAGCTGCTGAAGCAGATGTAATGGAGGCACAATTATGTAACTGCAGCCGAAAGGAAGGTGCAGTGCGTGTTCTGATGGACCTTGTCTGTGTCCAACCGCGCAGTTAGCCGTGCTCATAGCGGGTGCTAGCTTAGCACACAAGCACAGAACAGACACAGACTCCTGACACCTCAGAGTATCTGTGCATTTCCTGCTGCCACCCATGACCACTGACACTCCCACTGACACTCCCAGCCCCTCCAGTGTCCCTCGATTTCCACGTGTTTCAGCTGGTCGAGAGCTCGTAGCCTCTTCTCCCTTTCTGTGTCTGGATGTCTGCAGGGCTGCAGCTAACAGTTATGTTCATTATTGGACAATCTGCAGGTTATTTTCCTGATTAATTGTTTGGCCTATAAAACATCACAGTACAGGAGACTCCCCAGTGCCTCCACTGAACAGGCCGAACCACAAAATATTCAATATGAGAGTGAGGAGGGCAGCACGTTCCTGCATCAGAGGATCAGGAACGATCAATCGTGTGACGTTTGTTTGAAAAATGAATGAAACAAGTGACCGATGGAGATGAACAGTGGGTTCAGTGTTGGGTTCCTCTCCTGTAAGATCTGATGGATTAGTTTAGGATGAGACCAGGCTGGAAGGGGTGGGACACGTCCTCCTGTGACACATTATCAGTAGACTGCACATAGAGTTGTCTATATGAGGAATGGGCTGAGGTTTGTAGCCTCAGTTTGGTGCATTTATGGCGTTACAGCGTAGCTGCAGAGCTGATGGTTGTAGCCTCCAACACCGCGACGTAGCTCTGCCAGGCTGATGTTCGCCTCCTCACTATGGCAGCTGTGGTGCTGCCACATGAAGACAGGCTCAGCACCTTTCTCCTTTTCATTGAAATCAAGCTTATTGTGGCAACCATGCAGCAACACGGCGGCTCTCAGCGGGTGGAGGCTGACGGTGTTCTTGGTGAATGTGAGCATGTCTGAGGCCGAATCGCTGTGCACTTTGGTGATTACTGCTTCATCTCAGTTGTCAGTAAATACCAGCATTTGTGCTGCGTTCAGTCACATGTTCTGCACTCTCCCGTGTTCGCGGCGGTCTCCTGGAGATAGAAATTGCCTTGTTTATCACGTGTGCCAGCATCATTGTGTCAGTCAAACTGCGCCGTCACAGCGGGAGCCTCTTTGTTTACTGCCGGCTCCGGTCATCTGCTCCCGTGAGCTGATGATGGGCAAAGCAATAAAACTGTTAGTGAGAGCACCGGGAGACAAAAACCTGATTTTTCAGGGCTTGAATGACGTTCTATCTGTCGTTTTCATGACCGGAGCCGTCACCCATAGCTGTCTGTGCACTGCCTGACAGTAACAGTAAACGTCTGCTGATATCCTCTCAGCTAACCTCAGCGACCACACATAATGCATCGGAAACTTTCCTCCTCGTACGTGTTGATTTACGCCTAACGAGGCACGACTGTTACAGTAAATACTACCAGCCGTCCTAATCTGGGGTCTGAGGCGGTGAGGTTTCATACAAATAATCCCGAGTCAGCTGCTGATGATTCAGCGGGGCTCACAAACAGGCCTCCTCTAAAAGAGGAAGTGTTTACTTCCTAGGTTCTTGTTCCTGTCGCTGTGGCTGTCGCTGAAATGCTGCATCCACTGCTCATCCCCGCTCCTCCATGAGATCAGCCTGCACAGGCGCCGGGCACAGCCGCATGGCCAGCGAGGACCGCCGGTCTGCTGGGGTCCTCAGGGATGGTTTTTGGGGAGCAGGTGGTCCCAGTTTTCCGCTGTGAAGTGAAGTTGTAGTTTAAATGCACGTCCCGGCGCCTCGATGGTTGGAAGAAAAGATATAAGCTTTGTCTTTGAAAGGAGGAACTGACGCTGACGTCAGCTTTGCTTTTATTTTTGTGTCATTTCTGTGGAGCGACAGTCAGACTCGTCTTCTTCGCTCACTTGTAAATACTTAACTGTCCTGTATGGCTACGTGAGAAATTACAGTTTCCTGTGTTTTCAGAAATGCACACATTTGAGCGTTATAGAGCTTTTTTTGATATTTCCGAGTACTCACAGGAGTTCTTCGTGATGACGTGTGCTTTGAGGTGTATACTGACTGTAAGTCTGCAGACGCCCGTCCAGTCCAGCTCAGTGCTGCACACAGATCGACTGTGAATAATGCGCCTGTTATCATGGTGTGCTTTTTCAGCTATTAAGTGTATTGCATGAAATTGTTCTGAATTATTCATGCAGAGGTGTGATGAAGTCCCCGTTCACTGTCATTACATGGAGAACTCAGCCAATACAGCTCGAGGTTAGTCAGTATGTATATGATGAAGTCATTAAAGACCTGACCAATCAGCATCAGCGTTCTCCATAGTTTTTAAGGTTTTCTTTGGACTTGATCGTGGAACCAGAATGCTCTCTGTGATTGTGTAGTTTGTCTGCTGTGGGAACAGAGAACAGCAGCACACAGCAGCACGAGCGGCGCTATCACAGTGTGAATACTGGAGAAATGATGGCCGAGTCATGAGGAGCCAGGAGTTCTCCTCTCACATGCTCGGTGTGAGCCTGCAGAGGAGGTGGAGGTGAAGCCCGGCCTCCTCCCTCTGCTCTACGTCGGGTGCTGCTGTAGTGTTAATGGGCCTGTGGAGGGGGTGCTAATTGATTTATTCTCCCCACTCTGATTCTCATTAGCACCCATTCCCAGGGTAGCATGCGTCTCTCCAGGTTCCCCTGCAGCCTCCCGTGTGTCCCTCTTCCCTCCCTGTAGTTTGACTGTCAGGGGACAGGTGGCCGGGAGAGTCCCAAACCGAGGCCGGGATCGCAGACGGCAGGTGGAGGTGGAGGAGGGACACCTCAGAGATTAGCTTATTGTTACCTTTGGCTGAGTGAACTGATGATGATGGTGTGTATTAATCCACTTCTCCTGTCCCCCCCACCCCCACCCCACCCCCTCCACCTTGTGTTCACAGTATTCGCAGCGTGATGCAGAAGTACCTCGAGGAGAGAGATGAACTGACGTTTGACAAAATTTTCAACCAGAAAATCGGTAAGTCTCCATGTTTTGAATCGCATCGGGATAATATCCACTGAAAGATGGCCGCTCCGGTCGTCATAATAGAATCAGCAGAAGAAGAATCAGCATTCCTCTTCAGGAGGGAAGACACGACTCACTCACACACAATGAAATAAACTAGTCAGAATCTGCTTTATTCCAGCGTGATCACCTTCATACAGCCGTCACACACGACTCCTCTGAGCCGCCGAGGACGTCCGCTCACTTTCAGCTGAAAGTAATGAAAACAGATCTTAGCTCAGGGCTCGCTGGCTAGCTGCTAACCACGTTTGGCCTTAATGGGCTGATGGAGTCCGCTCAGGGAAACCCCACCCGCTGGTGGAGGCTGAGAGATGTGATGAAAGTGTAGCCTGACCCAAACTGGCTTCAAAGGCGGATACAGTTCAATATAGAGTTTAATCATCCCAACAGTGTGTTGGTACACTGAAACATGAACCTGTCAGAGCTCACCGAGGGTCAAACCACAGAATGAAGACGCTGATTTCATGTCAGGCCCCTCCAAACTGCTCCTTTAAACTCAGCCTCCCTGGACTGATTTCTGATGGTTAGTGTGAGCAGGTTTAGGTAGACATCGAGCATTTCAGTCAGGCTGTGGAACCTTTGTCTCGTCCTGATGTTACAGTACAGCATGCTTTAGCATTCAGCATTACCCCCGTATTGTCACTTTCGGCCATAGTGGCCGCTGTTTCACAAGCTTACTACTACACTGAGCTCTGTACTAGTACTCTGAGCTCTGTACTAGTACACTGAGCTCTGTACTACTACACTGAGCTCTGTACTAGTACTCTGAGCTCTGTACTAGTACTCTGAGCTCTGTACTAGTACACTGAGCTCTGTACTAGTACACTGAGCTCTGTACTTGTACAGTTCTGGTTATGTCTCGATGCTCTCTTCCATTCTCGCTCTTTTAGCCATGCTAGCGGCCAGGCTCTAGCGGTTTACATTTTGTCACCTGACACCATCATCAGGGCGGCACAATACTTTGTTTTATGACCAAATACCTGTAAAATGAATCACCAGTAAGCCCGTCAGCACCAGTTGTACTTTTTTCTTGTTGATCAGCAAATATTAGCACGCTAACATGCAAAACTAAGATGAACACAGTAAACATTATGCAGTCTCTGTTAACACGTGCGTGTTGACATTAGCATAGCACACAGCTTGAAGCGCTGCTGTGAGTCCAGGCTCACAGCGTGACTGTAGACTTTAAGACTTGTTTTATCAGCAGTGTGCAAAACATTCAGACTTCTCCTTTTGAGCTGACACTGACTTTTGCTTTTACCTGTTCAGATTATTTATCAGCTGGAGCGGATAAACGTTAGCGCCACACAGGTTACTGACCAGAAGGCCGAAGTGAAGCCTGCCGGTTGTCTGCTGAATGTGATCTGCTGTCAGCTCACGGTTCTGAAAGAGTCCACGTCTCAGTTGAATCTTAGTTTAATTTTAGTTGCTATAAGCTTCTTAAAAACGCTGAAATGCTGTTTTCATTAGTGTCAGTGTGGCTGCGATGTGGCGCGGCCGCTCGTGGTCGGAGGTGAGGTGTTGTTACTGACAGCTGGGCTTCTTCCATCACTGCTGCTTGTCCTGACATTCATCCCCATGAGGCTGACTGGACCGTGGCCACAGACTCATCACTGCCACCACATATTTACAGCGTTCTGCTGAAGATAAACTCCTTAATTGTTACCCTGACGAAGTGGTTTCAGTCTGTGCCGCTCCGCCGCAGACACCTGCTGAGTGAAAGCCTTTTCTCGTATTGTCCTGAAGCACCAAATGTTCCAGATCATAATAATGTCAGATGCTTTTTAATCTCCTGCTCTCATTCGTGTGTGCCGGCTGTCGCAGCGCAGCCATTGGTCGGCTCGGTTTGTGTTTGCCGTCGCTCTCGTCGGTGCAGCGGCTCGACGCGCAGCGTCACGTGTCCCGCTTCCTCCCGCCCAGCGGCGCCTCTGTGCCGGCTCCTCCGAGGATTTCCACTGTGAGCTGACGGGCTGCGTGCCAGGACTGTGGCGCGCCGGGGGACCACAGCCGCCCTGCAGGCTTCTGCTGGCTTTACTTACCGTTCTGGGTCTCAGCCCCCCGTGAGAACAGGCTGCGTTAATTCTGTCTGCCTGCTTCTCTTCGTCTTCGGTCTCCTTCTGTCCCACTTGTTGCTCTCTTTATTTCTCTCTTATGTTCGGTATCATCACCTCGCACTTCAAACCGGTGTCACCTATTAGACGCCAGTTTGAAACCCATGACATTCACCCGTCCAGTAGTATTCCAGCTCTTCCCAGGTGATGTTTCTGTGAACAGAAACGACAGGTGCTCTCGCTCTGCTGGAATTTTGACGACCATAAACAACAAACACTTCCTGGTTCCAGCTCCTGGTTGTTTCATGTGGCTGTAAACTGGATCTCTTTGGGTTTTGGACGGCAGCCTGGACAAAGCAAGCAGTCTGATAATGTCACCTGGCCCTCGGGGGAGCCCTGAATGTCATTTTTCACTATTCTCTGACATTTAATAGACCAAACAATTCCTTAATTGAAAAAAGATTCAGATTACAGTGTTCAATGATTGGTCCATGTAGGGACGACTCTAACAAATATTTTCACGATGGGTGAATTTTTCGACGTTGCTCTCGTGCGTCGTGTTCTCAGCAGACCATCATTCGCTCTTCATCAGCAACAGAAAAATGACTTCACCTCGCTGGATCATGTGACGGTGATATCAGGTGGCCTGTACGGGCGTAAACTTACAAACCACCACCAACGACTGACTGATATCCATTAATTGTTCATTCTTTGAAACATCAGAAAATAGTAAAAGCCCAAATATTCAGGCTTTAGTTGTGTGCAGACAGAAAAGCTGGGCCTGGAAACGGTGAGTGTTTGCTGTCTTTAGTCGCCGTGTTCCTCATGTGTGATGTTTACTGTGACCCCGCTCTGCTCTCATGTCTCTGCTCATCACACTGTCTGTCTTAGCGTCTCCTTTGAGACAGAAGCCGTCCCTGGTTGCCGCCGGTCGTTGGTCCAGCTCTCAGGTCTCATTAGTTAGCCTCGTTAGCCGGCCACTCTGGGATGTTTACCTTCCAGGTAATCAACAGGAAGCCGTCTCTGCTTCGCTCTGTGAGATGATTGTTTGGTCTCCTCTAATCTTAAACTGAGCCTTTGAGCAGTCAGCGTTACATCAAAGTTTCCTCTGGTTTCACTCCCTCTTTCGTTTGGCACTGTGTCATTGGATGCTCACGGTCTCAGCAGTGGCAGGTTGAGGGCTGGCGCTGGCTGGTCACACATCACCATGTTCTCCTCTACGTGCCGTCTGCATTTGAATGGCAAATGTGTGGCTTTGCAACATGTGAGCGTAGGCCGTGTCCAGGTAGCGGTTTCAGTAATGAACAGACGACAAACACAAAGCTGCTGCTTTACAGTCCAGGAAGTGTAAGAATGAGAGTTTGTTGTTGATGCTGGTTTATTCGCTCTGTCTTTGAATCCGTCCTGCTGGGGCGGATTCAGGGTCAAAGACAGAAACGTAGATCTGGGCTGTTTCAATGATTTGAGCCGTTTCATTTGCATAACACTTCCAAAGTATGAGCCGTCCTGTCGCAGCAGGACACAGAGGCTCATTCAGGCTTTAATAATCAGCCCGTCTCTATTGTTCTTTCCTTTCAGCTCATGTAAAATGCTGCAGCCGTGGTTTGGAAACAGACCTCAGCACACCTGTCTTATTGGACGGACGCGGGCTGCCGTTGTCTGCTCGAATGGATTTTTGAATTTTCTGATCTGCGCATGATTCACGGTTTATTCCGTCGTGGGCTCACCTGCGTTGTCTCTGTTGTCCTGCACATAATGTGTCCTTTCCAGTCGACTTGCAGGGTTTTAGCTTCGCCGTTGGACGCAGGTTTTCATGGACGCTTGCAGACGCTGGGCTCCGAGTTCGCTTTTGATTTCTGTCCTTGAGCTCAACGAGCCTTGTTGACTGTCATGACAACCAAGGTCAGGACGGAGATGCTGCAGTGCTGCTGGAATGTTTGTCCTGAAGGGGAGACGTGGCGTTAGCCAATCAGATTTTAATTTACAGAGTGTTTGTGCGACCGTGAAATGTCCCTTTTAAAGACGGACAAGTGGGTGAATTGGACTGAGTGGGAGGAGTTTGTGCATCACGAGTCAAACTTGAAGACAGTTTTACAGCTAATGCCTTTTAAAAATCCATCTGGACAGCGTCTCTCAGTCTTTGGCAGTCCACGAACTCTTCTGTCCAGAGTCCTAAAGGTTTGAGAGCCGCTGGCATATTTTTAGGCCTTGTTCTGAAGCTGAAGAAGCGCGTTGAGGAGACCCACCTGGCCTCTCATCAGCTGGACCGTCAGTCCTCTGCGAGCGCTGAGCGCGAGGAGATGGCTGCCGTGGAGTCCACGGGCCAGACGAATCAGGGTCAGGCAGGATGACCATTATGTAATGGACATTTTGTACGCTCTAAATATAGCAGGCATACTGGCCACGGCTTCACCTTGAATCATTTTTTAAATATGTGTGTAGTTTTCTACAATAACTACTGCAATCACAGCTGTGTGTGTGTGAATGCTCTGTTCTCACAGGCAGGCTTCAGGTCTGACGTGAAAACACTTGGACTGTCTGTGATGTGTCACATGAAGAGGTCATACTCCTGAAGAGGAGAGACTTCACTTTCTCTATGTTTACGGCCATGAACGACGCTCAGTCCTCATTGGCTGGAAGGTGAGCATCGTGTCACACGGCTCTGATGTCGTGGCCGCTGCTTCAAAGCTGTGTTTATACCAGCGATGTATGAGATGAGTGCAAAGGCGTCGCTCGTCGTGACCAACCTTCAGATAAACGTCACGTCTGCTCAGCCTCCTCCGCTCTGCTGAGAGGTTTAATGTCTTTCAGCCTTTGTTTTGGTCAAATGAAGCGACGGTCACGGTGGACAGTTTCCAGCGTCCATTACAGCAATAGTTATTTGTTCAACCAGAGGAGATCAGCAGCACCCTGTGCAGCAGAGGGTCGACGGCACGGCTCGTACTCGACGCAGCGTCCTGTTGATGGATGGCGGCGTTTGCGGCCGGTGTCTCGCCCTCGTTCATATCGTCTCTTTGTGACTGCGGCGTTTCTGCCGAAGCCTCCCTGAGCTGAGCTTTCGGCTCAGATGAAACCGCCGTGTGGCCGGACGGACTGAGGCTGCCGCCGCCGTACTCGACTCCCTAATTGGATGTCATGATCACATTTTTCTTCTCAGCCTGTGGCTCAGCGCGGTACATCTTTTTCAGTTGGAATGTAGAGCGGCGGTCCTCATTTTGAACACCTTACTGCACACTTTGTACACCTGTGCTTAAAGGCGTACTTCTCGTGTGAGTACTTGTACTCTGCTTTGCGCCGCGTGCCTCTCGTAGTACTGCTGTGACACGGGGATAAATAAAGTGCAAACACATCTGCTTTAGTCATGGCTCATGTTCATTTAATACATGGCTCGTGTGCGTGAGGAGCATGAAGATGTGAAATCTGTAACCTTTAAATTTTGTTCTTCCAGCAGCATCAGGGTCGACATGAAGTACATTTTTGATTGATATGTGAATCAGACTCCAGATCAGCGGGACACACAGGCTGTGCGTTCAGGATCTTCCTGCTTCGTGCACTTGTTGTCTGTCTGCGCTCTGTGCCGTGTCAATAAAGTTGAGTCAAACCTTTTCCAGCAGGTCATGTGGAGTCACAGTGTTGAAGTGTCATTGATAAAAGGTGTCTGAGCAGAGCTCGCTCGTGGACGAGACCCCCCCTCATGACCGCAGTGAAACATGAAGCTGACGGAGGCTTTGACTCCAGATGCAGAGAGCTGATTGGACGCAGAGTTTGATGAGGATTGCATCACCTCCTCCTCTGTGCCGCTCAGCTCCTCCTCTGTTCTCGAGCGTCGGCCATTTCTTCTCCTTCTCCTTCTTCTCCTTCTTCTTCTTCTTCTTTCTCTCCTGATGTCCACCCTCTCCCCCTGTCTCTCGTCTTCCCCCTTCTCTCTCCTCTTCCTCTCGCTCTCGCCTTGGCGTTCTTCCTCTCCATCTGTCAGACTTCTGGAATGGATGATGGAGAGTCGTGCGTTGCCTAGCAACTGCGGTTGCCATGGAAACATGACCAGAACTGCCGCATTTGCTTGTGGACGGGTAGAAATGAAATTGATTAAAGGAGGAATGAAACAGGTGATGAGGGTCGGAGGGAGGAAACGGAGAGGACGGCGTTAAAAGGAGAGCCGTCTCTTTTTCCCAGAATGCACCATTTCTCCGTGAGGCCAGGATGTTTATGTCAACAGACTGTCCACGCCTCCGGTCCTTCTCGCATCTGTCCTTTATTCATCCATCATGATTCACACTGTCCTCACGTCAAAAGAGTCTGATTTCAACCAGACTGTGTACAAGTACTGCAGTTTTGTCAGGTTTTTCTACTGCGCTCTTTCTTTTTTTTACACAACAAAATCTGAATGATAACCAAACACTCCCCTCATAACCTTTGATCATGACAATAATCCCAAACTGTATTCATACAGCACGTTTCAAACAGAATACAGCTGTTACTTCGCTCTCTGGGTGGACGGAGGACATGTTCCACTGAAGACAACCGCAGACTGCAGCCTGAACAATAACCATCACGGCTAAAGCGAACCTCGTTTCCTGGGCGGCTGCGATGTGCGTTCACAGGTGTTTTTTTGTCCACCCTCTGTATGCGACTCGGGTGTTAACCCACAAACAGGAAAGAAAAACACTTTTTTTTTTTTTTTTTTTTTGTCACTGAACACAGCAGTGGAAGCACGAGGCCGGCAGCCTGCTGCGGCGCTCTGGAGCTTTCGGTCCAATCACATGATCTTCCTCAGCAGATGCAGTTTGTCGGCGGCGTTTTGTACGAGCTTTTCTCGCCTTTGGAGCCGTTCTGCCTCCACCTGGCCTCCCTGTCGTCCTCTGACTGTGCAGATCTCTGTTCCCTCAGAGGTTTAAACTGTCCAGACGTCCACCAAACATTAATACATTTCACTCCAAACTGTTTTCATTGCTGCTGTGGCCGTTCTGTTACCCATCATGCCTCTGGCAGCGTACCTCATGTCCCTCCTGCGGTGCTGCTGGTTCTTGGGCTGGTTGGCGTGGCGTGGCGTGGCGTGGCGTGGCGTGGCGTGGCGTGGCGTGCAGCGTGCCTCACTTTTCTGCTCTCCACACATGACAGAGACAGATGTCGGCTTTTCGCTTTGTTGCCCACTTTCCATTTTTCCTCTGACCCTTTCTGTGACCCCCCCAGACTTCTGGCAGAGAGTGTGTGTGTGCGTGTGTGTGCGTGTGTGCGTGTGTGCGTGCGTGTGTGCGTGTGTGTGTGTGTGTGTGTGTGTGTGTGCGTGCGTGTGTGTGTGTGTGTGTGTGTGCGTGTGTGTGCGTTTGTGCGTGCGTGTGTGCGTGTGTGTGTGTGTCCTCTTTGAATTCACCACATGTCCCTCAGACTGGCTTTCTGCTCGTCTTTGTCCTTGCTTTCGTTCGTTTTTGTCTTCATCTTTAAAGGTGTCTCCATCAGCTTCCTCACTCTGCACTGATTGGTAGGAATGGTCCCAAATATTACCTGAGATGCAGCCAGCTTGGCTATGATTGGCCGTGCGGTTGGACGTGATGAAGCGTGCTGAATGGCCCGCAGACGCTCTCCATATGCTCTTGCAGTTCGTGGTCGTGTCCCATGTGTCCAGTTGGACGTTAACCCGTGTGTATAAACCACAGCGTCCCCCTGCAGGTCCAGGTTGAGGACGTGAGGACATCTCGCCTCTCACCTGGCTTTTCATGAACTGAAGGTGCTCATAACGTGATCTGAGTGAAACACTTCATTAAGTAGAGCGTGTTAAATGTCAACAGCCGCATATTCAGCAGCTTCATCAGCAGTCAGAGGCGCTCCAGGACGAGACGTCTGCAAACAGTCCTCTGGTGACCGTGTCAGAGGAGGGACCATGAACGCCTCTCACCTGCCCAGCCCGGAGGCCTTCACTGCGCTTTGTGTGGCTTCCTTTTGTGAACTGATCACATGGTCTCATAATGAGACAGGAAGTGTCTTTGGACCGGCAGTCGACGGCTGACAGGCTTCACGCCAGCGTCATGTGACATTCGTGAATGAAAATCCGGACATCGAGACAGACGTGCTGCACTGATCAGCGTGCTGATAAATCTTTGATCCTCTGCAGCTCTGAGCTCAGGTTCAGGCCCTGCTGACGCCTTTTATTAATTATCGTACAAAGATCCAGTTTTCCGCCCTCAGCAGGCTCTCTGAGACCTCGGGGATGACATCCAGTGAAAGGAGCTCCGGCCTGCGTGTGAGCTCTGCTCATGTGGAGTCGAACTGCAGCGATCGACTGATCAGTCAAAAATTACTCAGCGGCTGTTATCACTGTGAACTGGACGTCTCTGCTTTTTGGACTGATGCTTGGACGAATGAAGACATTTGATAATGTCACCTGGTGCTCGGTGGAAATGCGACGAGCGTTTTTCAATACTTTCTGACATTTTTAGATTCAACAATTAGCCCGTTCATTGAAAGAACAGCCTGCAGATCAATCAATAATAAAGGTTAGCGCTGCCCTGGGACGGCCGCTCAGATCTGTCCTTTCCACACATGAACTCCAACCGTGTTCGTTCAGCGCGACGCTTTACGCGTCCACCACGCGGCGAGACACAACGTGCTTCAATTATAAAACAGAAACTTCAGAATGGAAACACACGGAGGCTAAACTGGGTCATGGCAGCCCGCACCTCCACACCGCCTACACCTTAATGTAGACGTGTTTATGGCGCCGTGTCGCCGAATCAGAAACCAGTTTATGAAAACAAGAACGCCGTCTTTCAGCTGATGGTCGCAGCTTCAGGCTGCACTCTCACCATCAGACAGGACTGGAGAATACTTAACATTGTTTGCTAATCCTGATGTAGTACTGAATGAATATGTGCAGCTCACACACACACACACACACACACACACACACACACACACACACACACTCTGTGGCCTGCTGGCGCTGGCTCTCTTCCACCAGTAAAGGTCAGTGTATGTATAATGCAGCACAGTCGTCGCGTCTCACATGACCCTTCAGCGGAAACTTTTTTTCCTTTTCATAAATGAGTCAAATCGTACTTTTTTCAAACCGGCTCACCTGAAAGCAGCAGCAGCCTGTTTGTTTCAGCGAGGGGAAGCCTGAACACACCTTTAAAGAGCGAGCGCAGAGCAGCTGGAGGTCAGAGGTGGAAGACTGGACGAACTGAAGGAAAGCTCTGCCTCGACTCCATGTTTGTGTGAGGTAATGATGGCGTGAGAGAGGATCGCAGGTGAAACAGCCTGAAAGGTAACGCTGACAGAAAAACATCAATCATAGACTGAGGATTTATTTTACACAATGAAGCACCGCCCAGGGAGCCCAGTTTGATTGACAGATCTGATGGGCAGTGAGACGAGTTTATCGTCACGGTGGATCAGTTTGTCCTCCGTCCTCATGATCGTCACGCAGACAGTAGAAATATGTCGTTCACGTCGCTGAATCATCAACAGGAGGCCTTTACGCAAAATCCTCTCCGCCATGTTGAGCAACAGACAGACAGCCGATCAACCAATCCCAGGCTCCGGTTCCAGTTCAGTACCTGGACTGGAGCCCCGGCTCCACCTGCTCCACATGATGCGTTCAGGTGATGGACGACAGAGGCGGAACAAGCCGGCTCAGTATTTTTAGACGGTTCAGGTGATCTCACTAATGAGACCAAGCTCAGAGGAACTCTGTGTGTGTGTGTGTGTGTGTGTGTGTGTGTGTGTGTGTGTGTGTGTGTGTGTGTGTGTGTGTGTGTGTGTGTGTGTGTGTGTGTGTGTCTTCTCTGGAAGAGGCCATTTGTTGAATTAGCTGGGCAGTGTTGAAGTGTTCAGCGATTAAGGTTAATCCTTGACTCTTGGTGATGTAAGAACTGTCGTTTTCCCTGCTGTCCCTCTCTCTTAATACCTCCCTCACACGTTCAGTCCTCGCCGCCGAAAACCTGTCTGTGTGTGTGTGTGTGTGTCTCAGTGTCTCAGTAGCACCCTTTCTGCAAACAAGGATGCCCTGCGCAGTCGGCTGTGTACACACACGGTGTGTGGATGCATGTGAGCGTTTGTTTGTGAGCCTCAGTGTCAGCGCGGAGCGAAGGGGAAATGATGCATCACGTCTGCAGGAGAGATAAAGCAGAGGGGGAAGAAGTGAGAATGGATGATAGTCGGCACGAGGCCCCGAACAAACGGCCTCTGCTGCGAGCTCGCCTTAAACCGAATCACTGAGGCCAATAAATGGAAACAAAGGCCACTTTTTCGAAGCCGAGAAGCTCGTTTTGTGTTTCTGTGGCTGATTTGAGAAGCGATCCGCAGATCGTCAGACAGGAGCGAGACTTTAACACAGACTGGTTCAAAGAGAGAGGCTTCATTTCTGGTTTCCTGATGCACCTCAGCCCCTCCTCCATGTGTACCTGTGGAATAATGTACACACATACTGAAGTACTACATACTGACGTCAGCATTGATTCATCTGCTCACTGCTTTCCTCAGTTAGCTGATTGTTTGTAACCTTTATCATCAGGTGTCTGTGTGAAATGTCTCAAAGCCACATTTTAATCCAACCAGCACAGTGAAACCTCGGGATATTCACTTTATGTCACATAAATAAAAAACACACAGCAAAACCTTCAAATTTAGAAGCTGGTACATTGAATTTGTGGCATTTTTGGCCTCGTGGTTGATTGATGGTCGGAGCAGCTGCAGATCTATTGATTTAATGTTTTAATAGTCAAAAGTCAAGATTTCATGCTTTTCTTAATTTTTATGAAACATCATTTCAGGAATGTGGTTTATTTGTGCCACACTTTCTTCTGACACCCTCCACCACCTTGTTGTCCGGCAGCCCATCATGCCGCTCTCACACGGCGATGTCTCACGGGTCAGATGGGACGGTTTGACCGACCGGACTCGCCGTCTTTGTCGAGAACGGGATCTCGTTAGCCGTCTATTTTTGGTAATTCCTGATGCTAATCAGGTAAAGCCACAGAGAGGACGCATGCAAACGCTCTCTGAGTGCGACTGTGTCTCAACAACAGCACTCGTCCCCGTGTGTCCTCCGTCCTCTGGGTGCTCTGTACGTCTTTGGCAGTGTGGTGGCGTTGCAGACATCAGGGGATCACCGTAACTCACCGGCCCGGCCCCCCGGCGAGCACCCCCGCCTACTGTACATCTCCTATGTGTCTCCACGCCATCATGCACACACAGCCGGTAGCCACGGAGGCAGTTACTATGGCAACAGCGCGCCTCATCTCTGCCAGCAAACGTTTTTATTTCCCCCACCCCTCGTCTTCCTCAGATGATGTTCACTGAGCGCGGATTTGACTGCACGTCGTGAGATTATTATCCATTGTCTGCGCGTTTGAGAGCGCCTGGTGCATCTCTGTAATTATGACCTGTGTGTGTGTGTGTGTGTGTGTGCGTGTGTGTATGTGGGCTGGACGGCAGGCTCAGAATCAGCCCTAATAAGAACAAGACAACCTCAATCCATTATGGCCGCCGGTGTTAGCATGCTAACCTTTGCTTAGCAGCAGTATAAGCGAGTGTAGCCGAGGCCGATGGAGGGTCGTCAGTTTTTAGGGTGTTTTTGGTCACAGAGAGGGTTTACGGTTCGACCTGATGGTGGCGCTGAAGAGAAATCGCTCAGTGTCTGCCTCGTGTTTGGTTTCGATGGTCGAATGTGTCTCTGACAGAAAACAAACATCAACAAACTCACCGTTCTGTTCTCTGACGCTCGCTGCCAAGAAAACTTCAGAGAAAAAACCAAAATGTTTTCCAAAGATTTAATGCTTTTTTTTCTGGACATGTTTCACAACAGTCTGCGATTTGTTCTCCTGCTGCTCGTTTGCTGTGAGCGGTGCATTCTGGGAGAAAAGCAGCAAGGTCCAAATCCAGTTTGTGTTTGAAGGCTGACGTTCGTTTTGTCTCCACGCTGAGAGTTCATGTGCAGTCACACCTGCGTTTAGTGCCGCTTCCTGTGTTACCTGTGTACTGTCACGTGTTCGTCCAGGTGTGTTCGTCCAGCCTGGGCCGTCAGGTGTTCTCAGTGGCATCAGTGGTTGTTTGTCCTCACGGTTCCTCCTCTGTGTGTCCGACAGGCTTCCTGCTGTTCAAGGACTTCTGCATGAATGAGATCGACGAGGCCGTGCCGCAGCTCAAGTTCTACGAAGAAGTAAGTCCACGGTGTCCCGTGTGAGCGGGATTAGACGGCCTCATGGGACGGATGAGAGATTAGGCCTGTAATCCTGCTCATTCAGATTTAGCCCTCCCAAGAAGCGCTTTGGTTGTTTTGTCGTGGCGCTGAGGTGACCTCGTGTGTCTGTTTCAGATTAAGGACTACGAGAAGCTGGACTCCGAGGAGGAGAGGTTGAGCCGCAGCCGGCAGATTTACGACGGCTACATCATGAAGGAGCTCCTGTCCTGTTCACATGTGAGGGCGCCGTCACGTCCACGCGGCGCCGCCGAGGCGCTCAGAGTCAAGCACACACAGAGACGCAGAGGTCGCGTCTGGTTGGACGAGGAGTCTGGCCGCTGTAACGTGGCGGCCCCAGACGCCCGCCGCCAAACGGGTCACGAGAGAGAAAAAGATGTGACGTAGTTTTACACCCGCCTTTAAAAACGGCTGCGAGAGGCAGAGCTGCAGCTCACCGTTAGCTCATCCCTCTTTCTGCCCAGAGTTTTCTGATCCATAATCAGGTGAAGGTGTGCTCTATAACATGTCAACGAGTCGCTCATCAGGCGCCAAATATCAGGAGCTTTGCGGCTCTTCCTGTAGGTCTGTCATGGTTGAATAAAGCTGTGAGGAGGGTTTACGTAACAGACACCTCCGGGTTGTCTGAGCGTCTCTGAAACAGACGACTGAAGCTCACGTTACAGATCTGAGCTTCAGGGAGAATCGATCAGATCTCTGATCAGCAGACGCTTCAGACCGAGACCAGAGTCAATAACCTGAGTGTACACGTGATTTATTCATTCAAAAGAGTGTGTTTCATATCAACTTACACACTTTGCACATATGGGAGCACAGAGGGATGATGGGAAACCAAACAGCACTCAGTGCAGCTTTAATCCTCCTGCAAGGCAACAATTTGGGATGTAAAACAAAGTTAGTGCTCAGCGCCGTCTGAAGGGAGGAAGTTAATAAACCCACCGCCCACGCACACACACGCACACGCACACACGCGCACACACGCGGGGATATTAGCCTCGGCGTTGGTAGCGCTCCCGCGGCTCCTAACGTTCCCGCTCATGTTCCACTCGGGATGCAGAGCTGAATTTACTGGTAACGCTGCACCTTTTTAATGACCTCCTTCATTTCCTCCTCTTTGTCTCAGCCGTTCTCGAAGAAAGCCGTGGACCACGTGCAGAGCCACTTAGTCAAGAAACAGGTCCCCCCAACTCTCTTCCAGGTAAAACACCTTTCTCAATGCTCTCTGTCTTCTTCTGTGGTTTTTCTGCTTCTGCAGCAGGAAATACAGAAAAAGTGATTGTTTGTTCTCACTAAGTGATGAAGAGCAGCCAGACTGAGATCTGTGTGCTGGTCAGCAGCGACAGTAGTGAATTAAACCATTTCCTTTATTTTTGTACTTCACACCTTCGACGCGTTTGAAGCTGTGAATCCTCAAAATGGCGGCAGACGGTGTGCGCCGTGGCCGGGCGGTACGGCAGCAGCTTTGATCACAGTCATTTTCATATGTGGAAGCCGAAAAGTGACCAAGAATTGTTCCAGCGAGAGGAAATCTGTTGAACGAGCCGAAGATAAATGGAGGTTTTCAGTCGAGTCAGGAATCCCTCAGAAGTCCCTCAGCGTGAGAGAAGAAGCTCAGAAGTGACGTCATTCGATCTGATCGCTCGTCTTTGAACGTGTTGGCGTCGTGGCGAATGAGGCGCCGACCAGCCTGATTTTCAGCAGTCTCCTCCGCTTTGTGGCGAAGCGGCGCTGAAGTATGACCGCGGCGCTGATGTCGGGTTTGAGGGTGCGCCGACGCCTCACACCTCCTCAGAGGAAGTCGTTGTCTCTCCCGTCCATCAGTCCGGCTCGTGTCCAGCGGACTCGGCCAATGCTGCTCCGTTCCCAAACGACTTAAACGATTGGCTAAGAATAGCTCCGTTCCTGTGATGCTATTGGTCGTTAGTATGTCAGCAGTTTATGAAAGTTTCATGTTTCCTTATCAAGGAAATGTTTCTGAAGGGTTTGTTCAGCCTCCGCCCAGCCCTGCTGTCCCTTCATCAGCTTTACTTTAATCTCCAGATTCTCAGATTCAGACTTTAGTAATGAAAAAAACATCCAGGAAAACTTAAACACCGAAGAGAAAACAGTTGATTTCTCTCAGCTCGGTTAATCTAATCAGCAATTTCCTCTTTTAGACGGCAGCACGGCTCTATTCTGGATAGAAAATTATCCCCAGTGACTTAATTTTCCCTCAAACATATTACATCAACCTGTCAGTATTTCCTGTCTGTGTTGTGAGGCCTCAGTGTTCCTCCAGCGGCGCAGCACAGACGCTTCAACGGGCTGAACCCCAGCAAAGCTCAGCGTCAGAGACAGAAAGTGACCGCGGCGCCGACCAGTCGTCAGACGATGCGTTCACGAACATTTGCAAAGAATGTTTATCACGTAGTTACTGAGAGAACGTTGGTCTGAGCTGCTGTTAATGTGTCTGTCCCCCTGCAGCCATACATAGTGGAGATCTGTGACAGCCTGCGAGGGAAGATCTTCCAGAAGTTCATCGAGAGGTGAGGCGCGAGGTGGAGGTGGGGTGGAGGTGGGGGTGGGGGCACTGGATGGAAGAGTTTCACAGCATACAGTAAATTCACATTTCATTGTCTCTTTTTTCCCCGCAGTGATAAATTTACTCGCTTTTGCCAGTGGAAGAACGTGGAGCTCAACATCCACGTGAGTACAAGCTTTGAAGGCTCTTACACACCTGCACTTCTTCCTGATTGGTCCAGATCAGAGGTTTTCACCACACCTCCGCAGTCCTGCCGCCATCCACGGGGCAAATATGTGATGAGAGCGTCGCTGTTACAGGAGAAGAAGAAGAAGGTCAAGACTTTTTCTCTTAATAGTGGTCCCAGTTCTCTTTGGGGATCATCGTGCTCTCAGCTCTGGAACTACAGCTCCCAGAATCCTTTGGTGATATAAACAGGAGGTGTCACCACACTGTTGGCTCCAACTTTAGATGTTTTGTATGTTTATGTTAGTGTGTATTCTGATAAAGTGGCAGTAAAAGTCTGCTGAGTTAGCTGTTAGCCGCTGCTGTTAGCAGACAGTCACTGGATCCCTCTGATGACGCTGTGAGTCACACGTTTGTTTGTGGTGTTCATTGGGAATAATCAAAGCTCAGGGTGTCAGTGACTCTGGGCCTGAGGCATTGCATCGTGTGTGTGTGTGTGTGTGTGTGTGTGTGTGTGTGTGTGTGTGTGTGTGTGTGTGTGAGCGTGGTATTGACGCACATTTCAGCGGTCTTGTTAAAGCGTCTGACTTGGCTCAGTGAGCTGTGTGTCACCGTGTCGATGGGAGGTGGGCCGGCGGGCCGCTGGCCTCAGAGCAGCTGTGTGCACCTGTGGCTTGTGTCTTCGCCTCGTGTCTGTCCCTCCACGTCCTCCCTTCAGCCCAGTCACCTCAGTCTGAAAACCTCTGGTCCAGACCAGAAGGAGGAAACATGAGCTGCTGCCGTTCAGTCCATTTCATGTTCACACGGACTTATTACAAATCAACCACGAGGTGTCAACGTTACGTCCTGAGGACTGACAGGTAGCTCCTTTATCGGACAGCGTCAGTGATGACTCATTCTGCATCATCAGCATCAAAATCAAAACACGGTGTCACACAGCGCCGCGCTGCACCTCCGCGACGGGTGGAGGCACCAGACGAGGCGTCCGTGTTGGCTGTAAACCTTCTGAAAGCCCTTTTCCTTCATGACATCAGCAACAGTCAGATTTAATACGAGCAGCCATGATTCTGAACTCCTTCTTCTCCTCTGTGCGTCCTCAGCTGACCATGAACGACTTCAGCGTGCATCGGATCATCGGCAGGGGCGGCTTCGGCGAGGTGTACGGCTGCAGGAAGGCCGACACGGGGAAGATGTAAGGACGCCACGAGTGAGAGCTTTAGAGGCCGCAGTCAGGCTGCGAGCGCCGGCGTCTAATCTGTGCCGTTTGTTGTTTGAATTGAAGGTACGCCATGAAGTGTCTGGACAAGAAGAGGATCAAGATGAAGCAGGGGGAGACTCTGGCGCTCAATGAAAGAATCATGCTGTCCTTAGTCAGCACAGGGGTGAGTTAAGCTCGACTTAAAGTTTAGACTCGGCCTTCACCAGAATACTGATTCAAACTAATAAAGTCACAGAATCAGAGATCAGTCGCACGAGACGTTTTACTGCACACACAGTACTTTTACTGCATGAAGCTGACAGTAGGATTTTGAGTGAAGTATTTGTACACTGTTGTGTCGTTCAGTCCAGAATCTTCTGTCAACGTTCAGCTGTTGCATTAACGTGTCTTTAAATGTGACGCCGTCGTCCAGCTGCTGCAGAGGGACGCTTCTGATTCTGATCTGGTGTTAAACTCTTTGACCCCCCCCCCCCCCCCCCCTCTGTAGGACTGCCCGTTCATCGTGTGTATGACGTACGCCTTCCACACCCCCGACAAGCTCTGCTTCATCCTGGACCTCATGAACGGTAGGCTGACCTCCACCTCGCCTGCACAGATTAAACTCCCGTCATTCCGTCGTGAGAAACACAGATTGGATTACTCGCCGCGTCGCCAGCTGCTCAGGTCATTCCTCCAGCGGAGAATCAACAGTCGATGGGATTTTGACCTCGCTGGTGACGCCTCGCGCCGCCGCGACCCGCCCGCATTAGCCCTCCTAACATCCGTTTCAGCCCTCTCTCAGCGCTCCTCACACCTCAGCACGAGTATTTCCTCTTCGGGGTCGGCCGGTTTCCGAGCTTCATCAGCGTTTCCAGCCAGTCTCACAATCAAAGCCTGAGTCACCTTTTAAAGTCAACACGGCGCACAGTCATCATCACACAGCGTGCAGCGTGAGGCGAGCGCTGCTGCAGCCTCAGCCGGGCTATTAATACGAGCAGTCAATACATGTTGAGACAGAGACTGCAGGGGTGGAGGACGGAGTCAGAGGCGCCTCCATCCATTCTCATTCTCTCCCACAACTTATTACCACAACTTATTGATGGATATTGATTAAAGCATGAGGTACAATGAGGTCATACTGACAGTGTGTGTGTGTGTGTGTGTGTGTGTGTGTGTGTGTTTTCAGGCGGTGACCTGCACTACCACCTGTCTCAGCACGGCGTGTTCAGTGAGAAAGAAATGCGCTTCTACGCCGCTGAAATCATCCTGGGTCTGGAGCACATGCACAACCGCTTCGTCGTCTACCGAGACCTCAAGGTAGACTCTCTGATCCCACAGGGACCTCTGACGCAGCCCTGAAACATTCGAAGACCTCGTCTAGTTCTTCATCAAATCCCACGAAAAGCCCAAAACCAGCGGTGAATGCTAACCGCTAACAGCTAACTGCTCACAGGCTGATGGATGTTCTTCCTCCTCCTCTCGATGAAGCCTTCAGGGAGCAGCTGAAGCTTTTCAAGAATGAAACTGTGTATTTGTCAGCTGTTTGTAAAGATTTATGTTTACGTCAGGGGGAGCCAATGGGCTGAGAGCTGCAGACAGGAAGTGCTCAGAGGACTAACACGGTGTTGGTTTGGGTCTTTCAGAGAATTTATGGACAGTAAGAAACACGGAGGAGAGCATGAGGCTGCTCCTTTAACCTGCTCATCACTGACACCTGATGAAGGTCTTGATCAGTTGCAGCTTTCGTTGCCTTTCTAAGGTGCTTGAATGTTTGCTCTGTTCGGGGCAGAAGGAGGAGTGATGTGCGACAGAGTAAAGGCTGAACGCTGCACTTCTGAGCTCGCAGCCTCTGAGGCAGCAGCCCACCTCCACAGATGCCGTCTGACAGCCGCAGACTGGTATCAGCGTGTTTTCAGCCGTCCTCTGTTTTCCCTCCGATTCCCCTGTTTGGACTGGTTGCCATAATAACAGATATATTTTGCTGGAAGTCAGGGAACAGTTTTAGGGCTTCAATAAACAGTGCAGGACGATGCAGATAATACTTTTCGGCTGAGTGTCGGAGGGGAAGGAGAGCGAGGAGTCACAGTTTTGCCAAACAGCGGAGGAAAACCAGGACAGGAGGCTTTCTTTTATTGTCCGCGCTGAATTTTCTGCTCCTCAGCGGAAATTGTAAGCGAGGCCGTGAATTAGTGAGCTCTCCAACATTGTTTCCTACACTTGTGATCTTATCTGTGGTGTTCTCCATCATCACTGTCGGCCTCTCTGTCCCTCTCTGTCCTCCATCAGCCGGCTAATATCCTGTTGGACGAGCACGGTCACGTTCGTATCTCCGACCTCGGCCTCGCCTGCGACTTCTCCAAGAAGAAACCCCACGCCAGCGTGTAAGTGTGTGCGCTAATCCCCCTCCTCCAGGATCCAGCGGGGGGGGGGCTGATTTAGATATTACCTGTGCTGGTGATTGACTTTAATCCTATCAGAGGTCTGTCCTGTGCAGACCGTGGGTCAAACCTGCAGCTGGTCTCTGTCTCAGCCAATGGCAGAGCCTCCTGAGACAGACGGCTACAGCAGCAGTCTCCGAGCTGCACGCTAAACTCTGCTGTAAGAGAAAACTCAGCAGGGTGATGACGTTCAGCAGACGTTCGTCCAGCAGTGACGCAGACGCAGGTTTACTCTGACTGACTTTGAAGAAGTGGATAAGAGCTGTCCTGAGCTGATAGTTAGTCTGAAAAGTAAAGATTTAAAGAGATGAACCTGCGTTGAGCTGCTGTACCGTCATTTAATTAGCAGCACATGTGCTTCTAATATCCAGAGAGAACATGATGTCCTACCTGAAACCTGAAGCCTGAGAGATGAGACGTTTGTTTGTTTGATGTTCTGCTTGTTTTCTGTGTTTGTCTTTGGCTTCTGTCTCTTAATTCCACATAATAGTTACTTTACAGCTGAATACTGATCAGTACATGATATTGATATCTGGATTCTGAGAGTCTGGAGTTATAAAAGTAACCAGTGTGGGCCTGACGTGAAGCTCTGCTGTGTGTCGCAGGGGTACTCATGGTTACATGGCTCCAGAGGTCCTCCAGAAGGGGACGGCGTACGACAGCAGCGCCGACTGGTTCTCCTTAGGCTGCATGCTCTTCAAACTGCTCCGAGGGTAACCACTCCAGCCTCTCTGCTGCTCTCATCTCGTCCTTTTCTTCCTCCTCTCTGTGCTCTTCCTCCGTGTGCTTTCAAACCTCTCCTGCCACTCGGCGTAAACCTTTGAATCCGCTCTCCCGTCTGTTTGGTGTGTGTTTGATCTTGTTTGTGTGTGAAGCCGTGTGTGTGTGTTTGTTTGATCTGGAGTGTGTAAATGCCAGAGGTCTGAGCCCAGTAGGTCAGGAATCAGGTAAAAGGAGGAAGAGGAGCGTGTGTGTGCGTGTGTGCGTGTGTGTGCGTGTGTGCGTGCGTGTGTGTGTGTGTGTGTGTGTGTGTGTGTGTGTGACGTGTCTTTCATTGATGTTTGAATGTGTGTGTTTGAACCCTTTAAAGAGGAAGAGTGTGTTGGTCTTTGGTGAAAGGTTGGCTGCTTCAGAGATGGATGGACGCGCTCTAACACTCCAGTCTAAACAGCCGTCTGTGTGAGCCGCTTGTGTCCAAAGTAAAACAGACCGTCACATAAATTCTCTTCTAAACAATCGTACGTGTGTTTTCCCTCCTCAAAATAAGCTGCTGGCTCTCACTTTCACTGACTCCTAAACATTTAGCCGAGCGTGAGAACGAGGATTACCGCAGCAGTGAAACCACAGAGTGTCTGATTCAATCATCAGAGTTTAGTTTTTACCATCCAGAGACATTTTTTAACTGCTGTCTCCTCCAGCCTCTGAAGGAATGCTCCAACACTTCACATTATTTCATATTCAGAGTGAAAGAAGAAGATTGATTCAACGTGTGTGTTCAGGAGGGGCTGGGGTCGTTAGCCTAGCTTAGCATAAAGACTGGAAGCAGAGGGAAACAGCTAGCTCTGTCCAGAAATCAAAAGTCCGCCTACCGACACCTCCACAGCCGTCTGATAGGTTTAATGTTTGAGGCGCAGTCACACGGTGGAAATATTTCTGTATCCATCCGCTCCACCGACAAGAAGTAGTCCCAGCAGGTCCACCACAAACTGTCCACGGCTCACAAACGATGCAGCCTGTTCAGTCGTGAGCCTGAAAGTGTTGGTTCACCTTCTTTCATTTCCTTTTCTCCACATGTTTCATCTTTCTGATGTGAAATTGTGCAGAATGTTTTATCCATATTGTCAGTTTTCCGTTCCAGAGATGTGACGTCCTGCGTGGACAAACTGTCCCGCTGGAGCTTCGCTGCGTCTGCAGGTCCTCTGTCCTCTTCAGAAAGTGGACGTCCCTCTGCAGAACAGATCCAGCTTCAGAGCATCTCTTTTCCTTTCACTTCCTTCGTGTCTGAGATCTCTCTCTGGATGCGTCCGTGAAGCTCAGATTCATTGATTAGCGTCCTTCCGGGCCTCGGCAGTGGATGTTGATGTCCTCTGGCTCAGGCTGAACAATTAGCCTCAGTGGAGATGTAGTTTGGAAGCTGCTGCTCTCCCATTAAGGCTGCCACTTGTCATCTGATCACTTTGGCTAAGTGGAGAGCGGCTCTCTTTGTGTCTGGACAGAGATGCTGCTCCGTCTCATTAATATGTTCTCCTGATGTATGGGCCTCGCTCGAGGCCGCCGCCTCTTCTGCTGATCACAGTGTGTTTGTCCAATCCTTCAGCCCCCTCACTAATCTCCAGTTTAGCTGCTTCTTTAGCATTCAGACAACAATTTGGTCCCAAACTGCTTCACTTCAGCTCCTCCGCCTCTGTGAAAAGTCATCTCGCCTGATTGAAGTTGAAGCAGTCGCAAAGAGCACCATCAGTGTTTCATCAGGGGTTTATGAGCTCAGCACAGGCAGCATTCATCCACCTGCTCACGTTTAGATGGATGTATGGAGGAGACGGCAGTGACAGCAGACTGTGAGCCACACGTGTCTGCTTCATATGAGTTTTTAAAATACAGAAAAAGTAGATAAAACAGTGGAAGGATTTGCATGGAGTGAGCAGTCGGCCTGTTCAGAGCTCAGCTCAGCTTCAGTCGCTCGTTTGGCTTTGATAAATATCAGCTGCTCACGAGGAGACGCCTGTTTAATAATCCGAATAGTCAACAACTCTAATTAATGGAGGATGTTCACCTGGACAGAAAGTCCCTGAGGTGTGGGACAAAGTGAGAAGACATATTCAAATGAAAAAAAAGCCTGTTTCCAAACATCTCGTGTCGCAGCTGATTTTGGTGACATAACTCCCAAATTCATTCAGATTCAGGAGTCATCATCCAGCGAGTCCACCTGGGGGACTGTCTGTAGACAAACATTAGAGTAAACTTTATTTAGAAAAGCAGAAACGTGTCCCGGCAGACGGGAGCGAGCCGGCGGTGAATTCTGCTGGTGTTGAAGACGCTTCCTGCGAGGCCTCGTTGTTTCAGTGTTTGAGCTTCTGCAGCGTTGGACATTAAATGTAACATGAGCGCTGTCCAAAAACAGAAAGAAGGCCCAGTTTCCCTCTGAAACACCCTCAAAGCTCAAGTCAGCACTCCAGCGTGCAGGTGTCTGATTGGAGGAAGATGTGGGTCGGTCAGATTACCGGTTCTTAACTTACAGTGTCGTAATGTTTCTAAACTCACTGCTTCCACTGTGAACGTGAACGCGTCCTGAACGCCTCGTCCTCTTTCTCTCATTAATCCACTGTCTCTCTGTCCTCTCCCGTCCAGGCACAGTCCCTTCAGACAGCACAAGACCAAAGACAAACACGAGATCGACCGCATGACGCTCACCATGGTAAGACACATCGACACGCCGCCTGTTTCCCAGAAGTCAGTGGTGCACGGTGACAAAGGTGCGCACCGTGGCGGATGCTCGTATTCCGAGCGGCCTCTGTGTAAACACGTCGGCGGTCTGGATCTTTACTTAAGCCCGAGCACACGGGTTTGGCCGTGTTTACCTGACAGTAATACCAAACGCACACACCTTTATGTGCCTGTGCACACTGTGTTGCGTGTGAACGCTGTCACACCTGATGCAGATCTACCTGTCTGAGCCAGCGTTAAATGTCTCCATACGGCTTCTCTTCACGTGTCTCACAGAGACAAACGTCTCTGCTGTGGACTCGTCTTTCGCTCCGTCTGCCGCCGCCGTCCGACGCTCGGCTGTGTGCTGACTTTACGGCAGATGAGGCGCGTGACGGAAACCCGACGTAGATCGAGCGCGCCGGCAGCCGAGCGGCAGAGTTCAAGCACAGGCCTCTGGGTCGGACGGGTTTGTAGCTCAACCAGGCGGAAAAGGAAGGAGCTTCAAGAAGCAGCAGACATGACAGTTTCAACGCAGTCTGAAGTCCTCCGGTCAAAAACAGCTTTTTCCTCTCGTTCCTTCACGCTGACGTTCGAGCTTCGCCGTGCAGAACGACTCACCTTCAGACTCAGTTTAACACCTGCATGGAAACGCGACATCACAGTCTGTTCAGAGCCAATCAGGGCCCAGAATGCATCTTCTACAAGTGTGATGTAGAAAACTGAAGCTCTGTCTGAAAGTGTCTGCAGACGGTCTCTAAGTCCTTCAACAGGTGTCACTGCAGCAGGTGAAGTCAGCAGTGATTGGCTTAAACGTTAACTTTCTGCAGCTCGTTGCGACTCTGTTAATTATTAAAGTTAAAATTATAATTACACCTCTTGAAATGTGAAAATTGACTTTTACGACCCAAAAGCGATTAGGATGATAATCGTACGTCTGCCTGCAGATAAGTTTATCAAACCTGGAGGTTTGTTTACAGTCTGATGCTGTTTGTCGTCCTCTCACGTCTCACTAATTAACTCCACTTTATTATTATTGCTCTTAGACATTATGGCTGCAAAGATAAGACTGTTTGTTCCTGTTCAGCTCCTCAGAGAACTGAGGTTACAGCACAAGTTACTCCAAAGAGCTGAGGTTCAGCACTCGGAACTCGGCCTCGTTAGAGGACGCTTACAGCTGCTGTGACGAGCCGATTGATCAGCAGTTTGTCGGTTCCGGCTCGTTGAGTGTGAAGATTCGAGGCTTTTCTTTGGCAGACGTGACGGTAACACGACCTAAACCCAACCGTCATGTTTTGAGCTTTAACTAACTTTAATAAAGGTTGTTTGATTGTCGGTGCTGCAGACTCGGTAAAGTTTTGTGGATCGATGTCCAGCTCTGCTCAGACGTCGCTCCTGAAGCCCGGCGGCGAGCAGAAAGCGCGTCATTGTCAGTCAGAGGAATATACTGCTGAGCCTTTTCATGTCAGGGGTCACATTCAGCAAACGCCTGATGAATGGCGTCCATTGAGCCCACCCGGTGACATATCTGCTCCCGCCCACCCGTTTTTCCCTCCTCGCGTCCGAGGCGGCGCTCTGCAAAGGCGACGTGTTGCGTTTGAGCGCCGACGAGTTTACGGTGACAAACTGCAGAGTGAGGCTCACTGCGCCGCCGCCAGCAGCCGGCGTCCATCACCGTGGAACACGTCCAAATCTCTGTGTCCGTTCATGTGTTTGCTGAGGACATGAAGCAGCAGAGACGGGTCGCCGCTGCCTCCCACACACACACACACACACACACACACACACACACACACACACACGTGCACACAGGCGCTGTTTGGCCGAGCGAGACCTCTAAACAGAGAAAGTATGATCTTTCATATCACAATAAATCCAGATTAGGATTTTAATCCAGCCACTTAATCTGGTTTATCCCCTTAATCCTGGTCCGTGGGTGTGTATGTGTGTGAGAAACAGAGAGGGGGAGGGGGGAGGCGGCGGCTCGGTCCTGACTGGGCTAAAAATACTGCTCTATATGTCTGAGTGTTTATTAAAGGTGATGAATGGTCTCATTACATAAACACGATGGGAGCAGACAGCAGAGGTTAGAGCCGAGCAGCCAAGACAGGAAGAGACCAACAGAAGGAGGACGGGACAGAAAGTTTCCTGTATTATCCTCCCAGAGACTCTCTG
Source organism: Chaetodon trifasciatus (assembly GCA_037975065.1). NCBI lineage: Eukaryota > Metazoa > Chordata > Actinopteri > Chaetodontiformes > Chaetodontidae > Chaetodon > Chaetodon trifasciatus. Next base: position 1,314,679 of record JBBMOE010000003.1, read on the forward strand.
CGTCTGTGGCAATCGTCAGACAAGTCCAGCCACGGGACAGGAGACATTAGCAGTGAGGACAGACATTTGACAGCAAAGTGCTGCAATCAGCGAGCGACAGGCCGCTCAGATCAGCACCACCGTCAGAGTTAGACTGGATCTGTGGACACAGGAAGTCAGCAGGGACGTCCTGATAGACGTGTGAGACGTCTTCACTGAGCGGCGGGCTGAACGTGAGGAGGCAGGCAGTGAAGGTTACAGGTGCATTCAGGTGTTCGAACACCTTAAATGCTTTAAAACCTTTTTACTGGCCAACTACAGCCGTTTGTGTCAAACCTGGTCCTCTGTCTTGGACACAAAGCTCAGTCCAATCTGAAGACAGGATGCACCTACAACCACCAAAGCATTATGGGAACAGTAGTTCCAGCGTGAAAGGCCTGTGTTAGATGCAAATGATGTCTGTCTATTTTCAAAGGACCCGTTCTCACCCCCTCACCCCCTCACTCCCTCACCCCTTTGTTTCCTCCCTCTGTGGCAGAATGTGGAGCTGCCTGACTCTTTCACTGCAGAGCTCAAAGATCTGCTGGAGGGGCTGCTGCAGAGAGACGTCTCCAAGAGGCTGGGCTGCCAGGGCCGAGGGTACGAGACACACACACGCACACACACACACACACACACACACACTCACACACACAAAGTTCACGTTCACCTCCGTCCCGTCAGCGTTGGCGTCCGCTGACGAGCAGATGAATTCATCAGGCAGATGGGTTTTGCTGGCTGTCCTCATTAGAGCTGGGCGGTGTAGTTTACGGACGGAGACGGACGGAGACGGACGTGGAGCGACGGGACAGAAGCTGAGTTCATGACTGATTCCATCAGCGCTGTCATTTGGCTTCAGCCTCTGACTGAGCCGGCGTGCTGATCAGTGTCTGCGCTGCAGGATGTGTTTGTTTGTCAGAGGGAGTAACGTAGCAAACGCTGCCACCCAGTGGACAAACGTCAAGTAACACATCAGTGAAAACTCTCCCTCCTCCTCCTCTTCCTCCTCCTGTCTGTGTCACATGCAGAGCCCCGGAGGTGAAGGAGCATCAGTTCTTCAAAGGCATCGACTGGCAGCAGGTGTACCTCCAGAAGGTGAGTGAGCGTCTTTGTTCTTTGTGCTGCAGCCTTTTTTAACGTGTCTTTATCGTCCACGTGACGGATGTCTGCAGAGATCGTCTCAGCGCTGGTGACAAATGTGCTTCAAGGCCTCCAAATAATATTCACCAATGTGTTAGAATGATCTGTGAGTCCTTTTTGGTCGTAGAGGATCCAAAATAAGGTCACATGACACTGAAACACTCAGTAAAGATTTTCCCCTTTGAGAAAAAAAACTTTTTAATTCCAGTCCTGAAAGCCGGACGTCCGACTTTTCCAGCAGCACTTAAACGCAACATGAAGAGTCTCAAAGCTCCTGCATTTAAACAGTGATAATGATCGAACTCGGCTGGTATTTAACTGTAAAATTGTTTTATTTGTCGATCATGAAACACGTTTCTCTGCAGAGTTGAGACTCATTTCTGTTCAGAAACACGATGCAGCAGACGTGATCAATGCCAGCTGCTGCTGCTGTTTGCAGATGTATTGATCGAAATACCGTTACATGCAAAGGTTTGATCCCTGATCAGAATTTATGTGACTGATTGTTCGAGCGAGCAGAAGCTGATGCAAATGTAAGAGCTTTACAAATGCTGCGACTCCTCAGACCTCGTCCCAGCAACCAGCAGCCATGTCGTCCTCTGAGCAGCTGCCTGAACTCTGGACGTTCAAAGAGCTGAAGCCCACAGAGCGGCAGAAGAAGACAGCAAAGAGTTTTCAGGCTGATGGTTGTGATTAAGAAGTCAGTTAAAGGAAGAGTGGAGGTCAAGCTGAGGTCTGAAAGACCAAGAAGACCTTCAGGTGCTCGTAGGATGGTTAGAAAGACAACCAGACCTCTGAGTGACTGTGAAGACCTTCATGAAGACTCTGAGAAGACGCGCCTGCACAAACATGGAAGAAGATTTCCTGCATCCATCAGACGTGTGCAGAGGAACATCTGAACATGCATTTTAGAGACGATCCTGTGGACTGATGGAGATAAAATAGAACTTTTCATAAAGGGAACACCTCTGCAGCTGTCAGGCGTGGGGGAGGATCCATCAGGCTTTGGGCTTGTGTTGCAGTCAGTGCGTGGGGGTGGGGGGGTGGGGGCGTTCAGTGGTGGAGGGACGAATAGATTCTCATCACAGCATCTGTAGAGAAAGGAGGACGACTCCGTCAGCAGCATGATGATCCTAAACACACCTCAGCATCCTCAGCGAGCTGCCTGAAGAGGACCAGGCTGAAGGTTTGGTCTGTGCCCTCAAAGTCCCCCCACCCAAACATCATGGTCAGCGACCTGAGGACAGACCTCCAAGAGCAGGACATGCAGGACATCTGAAGGATCTCAGAACCAGAAGCCTTTGATAGAAACCATGGTTGAAAATCCCCCAAACAAGACCTGAAGAGCCTTAACTGGCTCCAAAAAGCCTGACCCTGCAGGGGCCTGAACCTGCAGGAGCCTGACCCTGCAGGGACCTGAACCTGCAGGGACCCGAACCTGCAGGAGCCTGACCCTGCAGGGACCTGAACCTGGCCCTGAAAATCCATCTGCAGACTCCTGAGCCCTCATGTTTCTGATCGTTCGCGTCTCTTGATTATTGATTATTGGCTGAAACACGTTTCAGATGAAACAATCTGCACCGAGCAGAAATGTGATGAGAGCTCAGAAACGCGTCGTCGTGTCGAGCTCGGCCTGGTTATCGGCAGCGTGATGAAGATGTCGGTGCTGCGTCTGAAGCGACAGCAGCCACTCCAGTCATTAGACCAGTACAGTTCCAGTTGCCATGGTAACCCATCAGTTCAGGGAAGCGCTGCCGTGGGACTGTCGCCTTGTTGTTTTGCTCTCACTCCCGTTTTTCCTTCATCCTCCTTTGTCACTTTCTTTTTCTTCTTCCTCCTCTTCCTCACCTCCCTGAACACCGCCCCTCTGTTCTCTCTCTCCCTCTGTAGTATTCTCCTCCTCTCATTCCTCCCAGGGGGGAGGTGAACGCCGCAGATGCTTTTGACATCGGCTCCTTTGACGAGGAGGACACCAAGGGCATCAAGGTAAACAGGCGCACGTCCAGACGCCGCGTGTGTTAGCCGCTTCCTGACAGCAGCCATCGCTGACGTCACAGTAACCTAAACGTTAACCTAAACATGCACGTTCCCTCCGAACACGCCACATCGGACACACTGAGCTCCGGTCAGAGGCCGCCAGCGGCCAGCAGTCGTATGAGCGCTGATGCAGGCGGTCCTCGTTCTGGATGCGAGCCAATGTTAGCGTGTAGCTCATTCTCATTGTTTCCACCTCAGCCTGAGCCGCCAGTCCATCGACAGACAAGTAACTGACCGTCGCTCCATTACTGACGACTCGTTGTGGTGTTTTTGACCTTTTTCTGACTTCAGATGAGTGGATCCACACGTTCAGTGTGTCTTAGGTTAGCTCCTGTTAGACGCCTGCAGTGCAAAAGCTGACAACACAGGAATGAATCAGTGTTCTCCATCAGCCACACAGGCTGAGTTTTTAATGTGGGAAAATGAAAGCAGTAATAACGAGGTGGAGTCTTCGTCGGGGGCGACATAAAGTGTCTCCCTGTCTCCTCCTGGAACATTAGAGCCGTCCTTCATTAACTTTAATGTGGCTGCAGTAAGAGTAATTCATCCTCTGACACTCAGGAAAACAAAGACAGAAGACATGTTTACTCCCCCCGACGGCCTCGTCATTAACACACCAGCAATAATCCAAATATCTGTGTGTGGTGACACGAGCGTGGAGGTGGAGGTGGAGGAGGGAGGGTGGAGCTGATGTTAGTCCAGCCTGAGCAAAATGTCTGGAAGTGAACAAATACACAGCTTCTTAAAGATCACTGCAGTGTTCACACTCAGCTGCTGCAGGACGTGGAAGAGCCTGAACTCAGCAGCTCAGCCTGATGAACCGCAGACTGAGAGCGTCAAGCTGAAGCAGCGTCCTCCCCTCCTTCACCTCCTCCTCTGTCCTCCTCTGTCCCCGTCTGTCCTCCTCTGTCCCGTAGCTGCTGGACAGCGACCAGGAGCTGTACAAGAACTTCCCTCTGGTCATATCGGAGCGCTGGCAGCAGGAGGTGGCGGAGACGGTCTACGAGGCCGTCAACTCGGACACGGACAAGAACGAGGCTCGCAAGAGGGCGAAGAACAAGCAGCTGGGCCACGAGGAGGGTAAGGGTCTCCACAGGTGGACGCGGCGCTCTGAGCCACGGCGGCGGCGCTCTAACCGTGTGTGTGTGTGTGTGTGTGTGTGTCCTCCGCAGACTACGCCCTGGGCAAGGACTGCATCATGCACGGCTACATGCTGAAGCTGGGGAACCCCTTCCTGACGCAGTGGCAGCGCAGATACTTCTACCTGTTCCCCAACCGGGTGGAGTGGAGGGGGGAGGGCGAGTCACGGGTGAGCCCACCAATCAGAGCTCTGCATCGCTGCCTGTGTCGCTTTCATGTCCGTCTGTCCTGAAGAGAGCGTGCTGTCTGTCTGTCTGTCTCTGTCTCTGTGTCTGTGTCTGTCTCTCTCTCTGTCTGACTGTCTGTCTGTCTGTCTGTCTGTCTGTCTGTCTGTCTCTCTCTGTCTGTCTGTCTGTCTGTCTCTCTCTCTGTCTGACTGTCTGTCTGTCTGTCTGACTGTCTGTCTGTCTGTCTGTCTCTCTCTGTCTGTCTGTCTGTCTCTGTCTTTCTGTCTGTCTCTCTGTCTGTCTGTCTGTCTGTCTCTCTCTCTCTCTCTCTGACTGTCTGGCTGTCTGTCTGTCTGTCTCTGTCTTTCTGTCTGTCTCTCTGTCTCTGTCTCTCTGTCTGACTGTCTGTCTGACTGTCTGTCTGTCTCTGTCTCTGTCCGTCTGTCTGTCTGTCTCTGTCTTTCTGTCTGTCTGTCTCTCTCTCTGTCTGTCTCTCTGTCTCTGTCTCTCTGTCTGACTGTCTGTCTGACTGTCTGTCTGACTGTCTGTCTCCGTCTCTGTCCGTCTGTCTGACTGTCTGTCTCTGTCTCTCTGTCTGACTCCTCTCTGAAGGAAAAGTGGCTAAAACAGTTTAAAATGCTGAAAGACAGGGTGAGTGTTGAGACCAGGTCCATGTCCCCTCTGTGTCCTCAGCATCCCTGCTGTCTTTTAGACATATAGACGTCCTCCCTGCTTCAGTCTGTGCGCCCCCCCTCAGGCTGCTTCTGTTAGCCGCCCTGTGAGGCGTTCAGGTGCAGGAACTCTGAGCGTTGGTGTGTCAGAGTGTCTTTTGACTTTTAAAAAACTCGCAAAACTGTCCCTTCCCGTCTTTTCAGAGTCGTAACTCAGGTCTCCATCAAAGGACAAAATGTCCTCCTAGCTTCAGGTCTCATCCTGTCCGTGTTTAGACAGCGATCATTGTCTGCACGTCCAAAGCAAACAGGATCCCTCAGCGTGTCTTCACCCAAACGATCAGCGTGTCGGTGGACCTGTCAGTACTGTCTGACTTCCTGTCTGTGTCCTCAGCTCCAAGCCCATTGGCTCCCTCTGAAGGTGTAAATCTTTAAAAGCGCCTCACAGATGGTTCCATGTGTGAAAACGCTTCCTCGGCTGTAGAGTCAGTGTGTGTGTTCATGGTGATGAAGAACAGCAGTGATGATGAGTTTTAATGGAGGTCGATGATCCATCAGCTCTGCCCCCCCCCCCCCCCCCACCATCTGCTGTCAAAAACTCAGATGACCCAAAATCCAAAACAGAAGTCAGAAACAGAAACACCATCCAGTTTGTTCAGTGAGTCCTTGCGTGCACGCAGGATCAACAGGAAGCGCTGAAGGTGAACCGTAACCTTCCAGGAACGAGCGCCGTTTATTCGCCGCTGCAGCGTTTTGATGCGCGGCGTCAGGAGTTGAGTCCGGTTCAGCTTCTTCTGGGTCCAGTAATAAGTCCTTCAGCTCTGTGTCACCTGTGCTCACCTGTCAGCTGTAGTCTAGCAGCTCAGCCTTGACGTCTGCTTCCTGCGTGGTGCGCCTCACCTTTGCTCATTTGTGATTGGTCGATTTTATCCACAGCAAAACCTGCTGACGATGGAGCATATCGTGACGGTGGAGGAGACGCAGATTAAAGACAAGAAGTGTATCCTGCTGCGCATCAAAGGGGGGAAGCAGTTCGTGCTGCAGTGTGAGGTGGGAGCGCCGGCCGCCATGTTTGTCTCTCTGAACCCTCCGGGCGAGACGACGGCGAAGAGCTGACGGCTTTGTTGTTTGGTTCTTGTGTCCGCAGAGCGACCCCGAGTTCGTGCAGTGGAAGAAGGAGCTGACGGAGGCGCTAACAGAGGCCCAGAAGCTGCTGCGCCGCGCCCCCAAGGTCATCGGGAAGGGCCGGGCCGGCGTGGTGGAGCTCTCCAAACCCCCCCTCACACACCGCAATAGCAATGGCCTGTGAATACACGCACGCACACACTCACACACGCACACTCACACACACACACACACACACACACAGACACTCTCACACATACATACCTTCACACACACACACACACACACACACACACACACACCCTGCATCCCACTTCCCCTCATCATCAGCCACAGGACTCCTGCCCTGACACCTCGCCGCCGCCCGCCCACGATGCCTCACAGTGTGTTTGGACCACGCCCACCAGCTTCTTACCCACCACACACACACACACACACACACACACACACACACACACACAATCACCAATAATAAGCGCGATACAGTTTTTTTGTCTGCCATGGGACCTTGCCAGTTCACGGAGAGGACGGGGGGCCGCGAGGCGAGGAGGGGGCCGTTCGGAGGACTCAGCATGTGAAGACGCTCTGCATGAATGTGACGAGGACGGACGCCGGTCCTCTCTTGTCCCTGTCTTTCTTTTTCTCTCTGTACCCCCACCACCTCGCTCTGTCTGAACCAGGTCAGTCTGGAGGGGGCCCCTCTTCGTGGATCTCTGTGAACCAGGACCCGCAGCAGCCTGGACTCAGCCAAACCCCCCCCCCCCCCGCTGAGCCGGAGACCTGATGGGCTTCAGCGTTGCGGCTTTAGGGGATCAAGTTTCTGCCAGAGGACGCGGCTGCTCGACCGGTTCTCCTCGCCCCTCCCTCCAGCCCTGCCTCCCTCTGAAGTGCATAAAGTGCCAACATCAACATTTACCTGAGTCACCTGAGCGCCGCGAGGACCCGCTCGGGGGCAGCGATCACACGTGGAGGCGGAGGGCGCTCGTGGGTGGAGGTGGCGGTTGATCATTCCAATGCAGAAAACAGGAAGTACGAGGAAGCACAGACTCTTTCTGATTGGCTCCTGTACAGCCAGTTACCATAGAGACTGAGATTCCATTGGCTGACATACAGCAGCCGGTTGCTATGGGAACCATGAAGACTGGTATACCTGGGGATCAGTAACCAAGGACAACGGTGTAACTATTGTGTATGAAGAAGAAGAAGAGGGTGGGGGGTGTATATAAGAAACCCTTTCTCTGTGCATCTCAGTGTTTTAGTCCAACGTGTTTGCATTGTCGGGGACTTAAGGGGAGGGAGGAGCAGGAGGAGGAGGAGCAGGAGGAGGAGGAGCAGGAGGAGGCCCGTTTTCCCGCTGGGAGGCCTGCGGGTGGTGGTGGGTGGGTGCGACAGCTGTCAATCACTCGCTGCACTGCGTCACCTCAGTCAGCGTGAGGCGAGGACCTCCGTGTTCGTACATACGTTTGTGCCGAAAGACGCGTCGACGCCTCGCGGCTCTCTGACATCACAGCTTCATCGTCCCGCTCGCCGCGGTCAGCGCCGCGGGTCCAGTCAGCTGTTGTTTCATCGTCCCGCTCGCCGCGGTCAGCGCCGCAGGGTCAGTCAGCTGCTAGCGTGGATCGACTGAAGCTAAGGACAAAGTCCAGCCTCAAATACACAAACAGCCACAAACGCTGCGCGCGATCGTCTCTGATGTTTGAGGACGTCTGTTTGTTTCCCGCCTCAGAGCAGGTGGAGCCGGCCTGCGTTTCCCAGAATGCATTTGTGCGGCCTGCAGAGATCACTCACAGGTCGGACCTCCAGGTTTGACCTGCGTTTGAAAAGCTGATATCGATTAATCAGAGTATTTTATTTGATGATTTGGTCTGAAAAGAGTGAAATCGGCGTTTGGAGCGTCTCAGAGCCGCAGGTGGAGCCTTCATACAAACGCAGGGGCAGCACCGCCCGCAGGCGGAGGCCTGACGCTGGGCTTCAGCAGCTCCTGCTCACCTGCCGTCGGTGTTTGAGGTGGAGTTCAGTGCAGTCTTCACGGGCCTCGACCCGGAGCGTGTTAGAGGGAGGCGGCGGAGCAGCGGGCGGAGGCGGCCTGTGGGTGGAGGCGTTGGTTCATTTCAGGGTTTTTACTTTGATGCAGTAGAGTCCTCGTCTGTGACGTCATTCATTTCCGCTGCGGTAGGAAAAGGTGGACGGGCGCGTCGTGATTTCTTTTCTGTGTCGCCTTCAAGCGTCAGGGCAGATCTTCGTCTTACAGAGAAACTTCGTCACCTCTCAAGGTGTCTTTTATTTTTGTAAACCAAAATGGTTTTTATTGTTTTCATTGAACTTTATGTTGTTGCACCTTTTTAGCCCGATGTGTTACTTAATAGTTGTTCAATGTGCCAAATAACTGTTGCTGATTGAGTGGAACCAATGGGAAGCCTCCTTTTCTGAACCTTGACCCTTCTCACCGCAGACACGGCCAAAACAACACACACACACACACACACACACACACACACACACACACACAAACTGTGCAGTGGAAGGAGTCTCTGAAGGGTACAAAACTGTGACCAAACGTTTTTCCAGGTGTGTGTGTGTGTGCGTGCATGCGCGTGTGTGTACCTGTGTGTGTGCGCGTGCATGCGCGTGTGTGTACGTGTGTGTGCATACCTCTGTGTGTGTGTGTGTGTGAGTGTGTGTACGTGCGCTTCATTATGGCTTTTTTTTTTTTTTTTTTTGGTCATACACAGACTCAAACACGCTCGACACACGACGATTTAAAAGGATGGCATACAGGAAAAAATCAAAGTATATATAAATATATGTGTATATGAATGAGAAGAGCTCTAGGTTTATTTAAGATTTAATGTAGAAAACAACATGAAACTGTTCGGGGAGGTCGGGGTTTTGATGTGAGTATAATTGTTTGTGGTGAAGACTTCAGCTCAAATCTTGCACATAAAGACTTTAGATATTGTACCTGCGAGTTCCAGATGATTATTTTTGTTTGAATACGGACTCTTTGCTCTTTCATATTTATTGCGTGCGTGGATTTCTGTCCTCCACGTGGACGAGCCCTCCGCCGAGCGCTCGCTGTAGAAACTCCTCCGGTTTACACATCAGAAACTCTTTTTTGTTTCATACGCCACAGACAAACACAGATACTACTGGCTTTGGGTTATTATTGCCATTAAGGTTATGATAATACTGATATATAATTGATAATATTATTCAATGATTATTATTAAATTTATTTTATTTCAATGATTTTTTTTTGGAGACAGGTAGGAAGTTGCGTGTTGGACTGCTTGTACAAACAGTTCATGAATAAAAATCTTTTTCCGTGTTGCTTCCTGTCACATCTGCTTTGCTTTTCCAGCCGAATGGAACTGACAATGTTTGAAACGTGTCCTGCTGCTCGATGCTCCGCCTGATCAACAGATCAATCAGCAGGAATATGAGACATGAATACAACGTCATTGATCCCAGAGGACATCCATGAGCTCCCCATCAGTGTGGAAAGTGATAATAAATGAACTTTAGCTCCACATTTAGCAGCTGAAGTCAAAGGAAGTAATCTTAATCCATCAATATTTAGGTTTAGGGGGCGCTCTGCAGTGATCTCAGTACTTTTACTTCAGTAGAAGTATTTACAGTATTTCTGCAGTGTGGTATTGCTTCTCATGCTGAAGTAAAGAGCTGAGTGCTTCTTCCGCTGTGGATTTAACACGTTAACATTTCTGACCTCCACAGTCTGGATGTGAACGTTCTGGGTGCAGATGCTAACGGATGCTAACTGCAGATGCTAACTGCAGATGCTAACGTGAAGCCCAGCAGGGATCGTTTATGTCTGCAGGGTTTCTGAGATCATGATCCCATGAAATTCATCCTTTAAGAAATACTGAAAACAGTAAAAGTGGAGTTTTGGGAGAGAGAGAAAACCAAGAAACGTTCAGAGTTTCATCCATCTGTAGACGCCCCCCCCCCCCCCCGGCCTTTAGCGGCCCCTCATTGGTATTTCAGCGTTTTGGTGGCTGAAATGAGCTCCGCGTGCAGAGTTAATGTACCTCGGCGCTCCGCTGTGTCCTCATGATGCCTCCCAGGCTTTTAATTCAAATCATGACGTGAAATCAACGACTCCAAACCGGAGAGAAGGCAGATGAACCTGGAGGAGCCGGCAGGAGGTTTGATGATTTCCAGGAATATTTTCAGATGCTGTTTTTGTTCTGTTGCTTCACACCGAGCAGGAAGTTAATGGATGTTTGGTTCTTTAAAGGTTTCATCACCAACTGACGTCCACGTGTACAGACCTCCACCCTGAGCTTCAGCTGCTCCTCACAGCAGGGCGCTCACACTCACACTCACCTGCAGCATGACTCAGTACACATTAGCATGTTAGCATGCCGCTGTTAGCATTTAGCTCAAAGCACCACAGTGCTGCACAGGGCTGACTGTCGACTCGTTAGCAGCATAATTAGGGAATGTTTTTAATGAACGTGTCTGCCAGGTCTTTTCGTGATCAGAAACATGAGATCAGACATGTTTATGAACTGAAGACACCATCTCGGGGGGGCATGGAGCCCCTGCAGGAGGGGGCTCATGTTAGCTGAAGCTAAATGAACGCTGCTGAATCGCTGATCGCCCGCCTCACCTCCTGAGATCTCCTAAAGCTCATTAAGTGGTCCAATGAGAGGAGACTAACGAGTCAGCTCAAACCAATCGAGGTCTGAACCGTCAGTCCGGTCTGCACTAACAGGACTGACTCAGCATCTGTAGCATGTAAGATGTCAGACTTCAGTCACACGGTCACGGCAGCTAAACTAAGATCTTTCTGCAGCTGTTTCACCACCAGACACAATTCATTCCAACCTGTAATGGAACCTGTCTCCTGTGCATTGCATCATGGGAGAACAATGTCCATCAACATTTACCACATTTAAAAGTGTTAAAACTCACTACACACTGCCTGCTAGTTTTGCAGGAATTTGGTCAAAGTTTTGGACACATGAAAGGGCGCACAGGTGAGGTCAGGACTTTAAAACCTGTCAGACTGGGAGTGTTGGTGTCGAGCTGTGGACAAGCGGCCATGTTTGAATGTTGTGGTAACCTGCAGATTGTACCTGTAATATTTCGAGCTGACGATCATCAAAGTCGTTCTAATTGATGCTGACGGGAACAAACTTCATGAGAATCCATCCAGCGTCGGCGGAGACATTCAGTCAGGTCCTGGAGAAGCTAACGAGAGCTAACGAGCGCTAACAGGCTGAATGAAAGCTGGATTCAGGTTGTTCGTATGTCAACACGTTTCCAGCAGCCACTTCTGCTGATTCCTCCTCTTCCTCACAGGAACCAGGAGGCTCCTCCTCCTCCTGCTCCTCCTCACCTCAGCTGGAGCTGTCAATCAAAGCGGACAGCTGATCTGCAGATCTGCACATGTGCGCTCGTGTCCCCCGTTCAACAGCCGGCGTCCATGAACCCCCCACCCCACCCCCTGCACTCAAACACCTTCAGAAAAGCCGCCTCTTATCCAGCTAAAATGTTAAAACCAGCACATTCATTGTGGGCTGTGCGTCTTTTCGTGTCTCATTAGCTGTCTCGTGTGTCCTCCTCTGTGATCTGGCATCTAGCAGCTCTCCAAACAGGGTCATGTCCCCCCCCCCCCGCCTGCAGATATTTATAGCCGCCAGCCCACCGTGTTGCTTATCACAGTGTGTGGCTCTATTTCTGACCACATGCCCGGCTCAGTCCGTCCTGCTCACTGTGAGTCTGTGCTGCTGTTTGTGAGACAGCGGGACTCTCATTCGGCCTCACGGGATCTTCATCAACCTTCTGGATCTTTTAGCCGCTTTTTTGCCACTTTGGAAGGTATGCCGCCGTGTGCCGTGTGTGTCGCTTACTGTCCGCCGTCCACACACATGAAGACATTCTGCAGGTTTTATTTATAGGGGATTTGTCTGAGGGCCGGGCCTGACCGGGCCTGACGGGGCCTGACGGGGCCTGACGGGGCCTGTGTGCTCCAGGGGCTGGGTGAGGTTTGACATTGGCTTCAGACTGAATGTACCAGCAGCCCAGACGTCGTCTGCTTCACTGGAACTTTGGTTTTTATGGTGTTTCTGCCTCTGGTGGCTCATTAGGAGGAGATTTGTCCTCATTGGTCATAAACGTGTCCACTCGTGTGGGATCTACAGTTTGAACCTGGTCGTTGACGAGCTGTAGGATAGTTTTAGGTTGAATCTGTGAGAATAAACCTGCTGGATTTACAGTGAAAATATGATTTGCTGCTGTTTGTCGGCGTGAGGAGAAGCGCTGTCCTGGTTGGCAGAGTGCCTCGTCCCGTCGAAGCTGTCGAGTTGTTTACAGGACCGGTCACCCAATGAGAGGCCGGCATTTCGTGCTGTCTGATCCAGCCTGAATGCAGTTTACAGGACGGGGCTGGAGTGAGACACGTGCCATCAAAATGAGACAAACATTTAATGTGAGCTCACCTCCCATGATGAGACGAGAAAGCTGAAAATACTGGACTGACACATGAGAAGAGGGCAGGAAGACCTGGCTGCAGACTGAGTGATGTGCTGTAAAAAAAGACTCATGAGAGACATAAAATGCACATTGATTAATGAGAAGACCTGAATTAAAAGCCAGCGCTTAAGTAAGTAAAATGAGTCTTTAATAGTGATTTAAAAGAGAGTGCTGAGCAGCTGGCATCACTCCCAGTGGAAGTCAATTTAAAGTCAGTTTTGGGGGCTGCTGGTAACCAGTGCAAAGAGGCCAGAACAGCAGAACATGGTCAGATTTTACCCTTACAGTCGTCCAGTTGGCTGGAAACAAAGAAGAAGGAGGTTTCTCTGTACCAAAATCAAAGAAAAGATCTCAGCGCCGTCTTTGTTACGTTACAGGAAATCCGTCAGAATTAAAAATCAGCAGGATTTCCAGCTTCTTGTACACTTTGCAGGCAGTGATGATCAAGTCTCTCAGCGCAGCCTCTTCTGTGCTTTGAGGTCAAAGGTCATCACTTCGGTTTTGCGAGCGTTAAACACGACAAAGTTGTTGGGTTGTCAGTGACGTGACAGAGGAGACGTCTGAAGGATTTACGGACAGGTAACAGACCCAGAGGTGGTGTGTGAACTGAAAACAGCAAAGGGCCAAGAATGGACCCCTGAGGGACCCCACAGGTGACCTCTGCACTGCAGCATGAGGCAAAGTCCTGCCACCCCGATCAGACTGAGACAGTCGGTTTGTTAAAAAGCAGTGATGTGAGTCAGAGGCAGCAGAGAGATGTGACGGTGGTTTAAAGAGCAGCGTCGTCGTTCATTGGAGGCGCAGGTGCAGTTCTACGACGGCTCAGACGTCTGACTGGAGCCCTCCAAAAAGCTTCTGAGCCGAATGCACAGCACTTCCTCTGATGACGAGAGGCTGACGTGGATGTTTGGTTAATACAAAGGTGACAGACAATCAAAGTTTTCAGAGAATAAATGTGAGTTTAAGGATGGAAACGGACGGACCGACTGCATGTTGTTATGTGGGATCATCTGAGCAGGTTCCTCACCGTCCAGCAGGCGTGTGTGTGTGTGTGCGTGTGTGTGTGGATCTGATGAATGAAGGTCCAGTATGTCGAGATGAAGACGCGTGAAAAGCCGACAAACAAAGACTGTATTGATCATGTGACGTCAGAGCGACCTCCTGACAGAAAGACGAGGAGTCATAATAGAGACGCCTCAATGGACAGGAAGTGGCTGTGACGTGTGTGTGTGTGTGTGTGTGTGTGTGTGTGTGTGTTTTCACGTTGAAAAGCTGATCTGACACTCTTCCATCATTTTCTCGGCTTCACAGTGACTCTCACTGTCTCTCTGTCACCAGGTTGTTTGTCTTCCTCTGCGCACACACACACATCGCCGCTCTGACATCACACCTGGCTGACATCCGTGTGACCCCTCCCACACACCCCTGAACCCTGACCCCCCCTCCCCCAGTGAAACCATGGCACTGTCTTCACGCTTGAAACTGTGGGAGAAGAAGGGAGGTGCAGTTTACTGCATGCTGCGTTCATCAGACACTAACATGTAATCTGTGTGTGTGTGTGTGTGTGTGTGTGTGTGTGTGTGTGTGTGTGTGTGTGTGTGTGTGTGTGTGTGCGTGCGTGGCAGAGGGGAGCATTGATTACATGGTGAGTGGACCCTCTGTTCTAACCCTGAATCATCCTGACACGTCACCGTGAAGCCCGCCTGCTGCTGATTGGTCTGTTAGTCATCCTGCATGTTTGGTGGACGAGCTTGAGCGTTTTAAAGCCACAGAGCGGATAATGTGTTTGATAATCAATACTTTTTTCACAATTGATACGTCCTCCCTTCAGAAAAGTGGTTAAATTTCATGTATGGCTCTCTACTTATGTTGAACATGAAGGGGAAATATTTTTACTGCATGACTGAAGTAAAAGTACCACAATAATGTAAAAATACTCCATTACAAGTTAAACCCTGAATTCTAAAAATACAAAAAAAAAAAAAAAATACTTAAAGTACATGAAAGTTTATACTTTAAATATGTTGAATGAATAGAATCAGCTCCACCTTGATGAGCCACATTAACATGAATAATAATAATAATACAGTATTGTCCATAAGAAGTACTTGGAAACTTGTAGCTTAACAGTTAACAAACTGCCAGAAATGTGCAGTAAGTCACACAGTAATATATATCTAAAGTTTGCTAGCATTAGCCACTTTAAGCTAACGGTCACACCAGACTGATTTGTGGCAGACGTGTCCTTTAACGAACGAGACAAAGAGCTGATTTTTCTGTTTAAAGTTACGGTCTGAACACTTTGTTTGACCACGCTGGGACTCAAATCTACTTTAATGACCTCTGAAACAGATCGGACAGTTCATGGCGTGACGCACTCCAGCACATGTTTGGAAAAGCTGCAGCCACGGCCGACACCTTTTCTCCGGTTGGTCATCCAGCACAGAAGAATAAAAGCAGTTTCAAGCACCCTCGTGAGGATCCTGGTCTAAATCTGGCCGCAGTGCTGCTCTCATGTTAAGTCTGTTCATAGTGTTAAATTCAGCCTCCTGCCAAACTTTCTCATTCTGCAGCTTTGTCATAGAAGGAGGACACCTGTCCTCTGCTGACCTTTATGATATTCCCTGAGGTGTCAGCAGGTGATACCTGTCAGTTTAATGTCGGGCCTCTGGCCGCCTCGCTGTCTGACAACTCTCATTCCTTCATGGCGGCCGTCAGACCCGCTGAGTCATCCTTCCTCTAAAGCTGGAAACTGAAAATGATTCTTAACTGTGAAGAGTCGAGGAGATTATGGTTGAAGATGACTCCGTGAGGAGGTGAGAGGTCTGACTCCTGCTTCCTGTTGGCTACAATCACTGACCTGAACTGTGTCTGTTAGACCACTAATGTCATTTGACTGCACTTCGTTCTTGGTGTTCAGGGTGTAGAAAGGTGGTGTTTCTGGTCACGTCCTGAACGTGGATCCAAACTGCTTTCAGCTCCGGCTTTGTTCTCCTGAGAGAACAACCCGGTTCTTTATCTGCAGCCGCAAACTGTCTTCACCATCTGTTTTCCAGCCTCTTGTACCATTTGGTGCTAGCACATGGTTAGCCTAGCTTAGCTTATTAAACACCTCCCAACACTTCTGTGCGTTGGGGTGGATGGTTGCACAGTCCTGTGTGTGGTTACACTTTTGGTGGTTAAATGACGATAAAGTAAACTTCTTGCGTTTCTTAAACCCGTGAGTCAGGCTTCAGTCGTCGCCTGCAGTGAACGTTTGCAGAAATGCGTCGATGTATTCAGTATCCACGTTTTGCCGCTTCACACATACGTGTGTTAAAAAGTTTCCTCATTATGGTGATGAAAAATGTAATAAATGTGGAACTGAATTCTTCTCAAAGCATATTTATTGCTAATGAATAGAATCTAAACCTAAAGCCTACGGCTGACTGACCTTCAGCCGCACACAGAGCAGGTGAATGAAATGTCCTCTCAGAGCTCAGAGCTTTGGAAAACATCGTCCTTCACAAACAGCGTCCTCGTCTCTCTGAAAACACTGATCTCTGCAGCTTTATGAGGAACTGACGAACAAGTTTCTGTTGATTTTTTACAGCTGCTGAAACTCGTTTTCAGATTATAAGAAACTAATTAAATATTCATGACTAAATATCCAACAGTAAATGTTTAAATAAAAACATCTTCAGACGTTATTTATATTAGAGTTTAACACTCCGCTAACCTGTTAGCCTGAACTGTGAGCTAAATGTTGCTGCATGCTGATTGGTGCATGCATGTGTATGACATGCATGTCTTCTTCCAGTGGAGCCCCGCCCACCTCAAACCAGAAAACTCTGAAGTCTTTAATGTTCACGGACCCACTGAGAGAGGCTGAGTGTGGAATTAAAGCCTTTAAATATTGTTTTTTAGGAGGTGTTCATCTGTGTTTAGGGAGTCGAGTGGAGGCGGAAAGTCTGAGACAAACATCTCCAAACCTGCACGACTACATGTTAAAGTACATCGTAGAAGCAGAGTCCTGTTTACTCACAGCGCTTCAGAGACAGTTATTTATTAAAAAATAGTTTTTGAGGAGCTGTTATGTTTGCATGTGGAGGAAATGAAGCTGCATGTCCAGTGTAGTTTAACCGTGCATCCAGATCACACAGTGACTTGCTGTCTGTCTGATTCCACCTGCTGCATCAATCCATGAAACCACAGATAAAAGAGGAGAAGACGCCGGTGGCCGTGGCCGTCCCTCCTCCTCCTCTGTCGGCTCTGCCGGGCGGCTTCCTCAAACAGCTGGTCAGAGAAACCGAGAAGGAGACCAAACAGAAAGAGCCGGAGGTCAAAGACGAGAGAGCGGTGAGTGGCATCACAGTGCCAGAAGAAGAAGAAGAAGAGCACTTCCTGAACTCTTCCTGAAACTTCCCTTTTCCTCCTGCAGCCAAACAAACTTAGCAACAACCTGGTGCAGCAGTTCCTCCTCCCCGATCAGACTCCTCCGATCCTGGAGGCCGAGATGTCCCTCCGGGCTCAGCAGCTGATTGACAACAGCCAGCTCATAGTCCCTCCTGAGCCCAGAGATAAACAGGAAACCAGACAGGAAGTGACCCCGGAGCCGCCAAAGCCACAACAGGACGTGATGTCAGAGAAGAGCAAGAAGAAGCCACAGACTGTGCAGAAGCAGGGGAGGGCGGAGGAGGTGAAGCAGGTGGAGAAGAGAGAGGAGAGGCAGGAGCCGGAGGGGAGGCAGGCGGACGCAACGATAACCGAGCAGGACAGGAGGGAGGTGAGTGTGAGGCGAGCTCCTGGAGGGACTGACACATTCCCGCTTTCATTTACAGACCAGTGAATTAAATTTAGTTCATTAACTTTGTTTTCTGATGAGTTAAGCTCAACATTAAGGGAAATATTTTATATGTTTGTTTGCTTTCCTCCCGAGAGTCAGAGAAGATCAATTCCAGCCAGCAGCCAGTTAGCTTAGCTTAGCACAAAGACTTGAAACAGATGGAAACAGCTAGCCTAGCTCTGACCAGAGGTAACTGTCGTTCCCTTGTTTCTCTCTCAGGTGAGGGATGTTTGGTATGAAGCTGGCACTGTGTGGTATGTTCACA
This sequence comes from Chaetodon trifasciatus, assembly GCA_037975065.1. NCBI lineage: Eukaryota > Metazoa > Chordata > Actinopteri > Chaetodontiformes > Chaetodontidae > Chaetodon > Chaetodon trifasciatus. Next base: position 1,332,568 of record JBBMOE010000003.1, read on the forward strand.
AGGACGGTTTCACCCTTGGTGAGTCATTAAAACAGCCACACACACACACACACACACACACACACACTCACGCTCACGCACACACGCACACACACACACACACTGGGTTTCTGTTTAAACATCATCAAACATAAGAAAACGTAAATGACGTTAACGTCTCATGAATGGCGTCCACTGACTTTAAAGAACTGATCACAGGTGAGTTAATCAATAGACAAAGTTCTTCTTCTACAGTTTGGAGCCACATTAAACTCCCAGACAGAAATGTCTGCAGACACAAAGAGTGAATTTTGTGAAGAAGCAGCCAATCACAGAGCTTTAAATTCTGTGACCTGCAGCACTAATGACGGGCTTAAATCACCTTGCACCAGTTTACCTTCAGATCCTGGATCAGTTCTGCATTAACTCTGTAAACATTCATAAATCCAAACAAAACCTATGGAATTATCTCTGACTGACTTCTTCTCTGCAGCAGCAGCAGCAGCAGTGGCTCATGGGTAATGTAGTATTTAGACATGTGCACCAAAATGACAGACAAAACATAAATACCCAACACATAATCTGCTGCTTTGGCCACGAAGACGAGCGTGAACACAAACGTCTTCTCTGTGTAATGTGTGTGGATTAGAAGAGTCCTCTGCTAATCCACACACAATCTCCTCTAATCTATGAGCCTGGGAAATTACCCACAAATCATGTTGTGTGTTAGCTACAGCAGAGTCGCTCCTGATGCTGCTGCTCGAATCTGCTCAATATCCATCTGTTCATTCCATCCATCCATCATCCATCCATCTACCACACTGCTCTAATCCCATTAAACCTTCATATGGACCTTGGACCTTGGACCCCTGACCCTGCTGTTTTACATGCAGGGATCAGAGAATTATTCAGGAAAAGCTCAGAGAGACGTAAACACACGACCATACAGCAGAGCTGGAGAGTAACTAAGTACATTTACTCAAGTACTTATGATACTTTGCACTTCATTACATTTCAGAGGGAAACATTCTGCTGCTTTTCATTCATTCATATGTGGTGAGTCAGGGTTGATATCAGGTGTTCTGTAGTGGACAGTGAGGGAGGTTTGACCGGTGCTCTCTGATTGGTTGGTATGAACTCGTTCCAGCCACTCATCTGAAGCCAGATGAGGGCACACCTGAGCTCCCAGAAGGCCGAGTGAGGGTCCGCCTGCAGAGCGACGGCTCGCTGCACGACGTGACGGAGCATGAGATCGAGAAGGTAGTTCAGTCCTTTTCCCCTCAGTGTCCCTCTGTGTGCTGTTGACACTTCGGTGGACTGACGCCGTCTCCATCGTCCTCCTCCACAGTGTAACCCGTCAGAGCTGGACCTGTGTGAGGACCTGAGCGACCTGCAGAGCGTGAACGAATGTGGAGTCCTGCACACTCTGAGCTGTCGAGCTAAAGCCAACATGCCGCTCACGCACGCCGGACCCAACCTGGTCAACTTCTGGCCTCCGTTACAGGCGCACAGCAAGGTGAAGTCCACTCACACCGAGCGCTCCACATTCAGAGGCGCATCTGGAAAATAACCTGTTTTTAACTTCCTGACTCCTTCTTCTCTGTCAGACTCCAAAGTCTCGGCGAGGGGAGTCAGTGTGGGATGCTCCTCCTGCTCTGGCTGCTCTGGTCAAACGGGTATATGTGTCCATGGTCGGCACCAGGAGGGACCACAGTGTGTGCGCGGTGGGACGCAGCGGGACCGGCAAGACCACCGCGTGCCAGGCCTTCGTGCACGCCCTCCTCAAACAAGCCGGGACGACCGGAGAGAAGATCAGCGGTGAGTACAGCGGCCGCCTGCGTTCACGGCTCCGCTGTGCAGGCTGTTAACTCCTCTGTTCTGTCCCCAGCGGAGCGCGTTCAGGCCATGTTCACCATCATGAAGGCATTCGGCTGCGTCAGCTCGCAGCACAGTGACGCCTCGTCTCGATTTGCCATGGTCTTCACTCTGGACTTCAACCACGCTGGACAGGCTGCTGCTGGACACCTACAGGCACGCACACACACACACACACACTTTACAGAGTCAAACATGGCCACCCTGATGCAGAGTTACTCACGTCTCCCTCTGATCCCTCCTCCACCTCCTCCTGCTGCTCCATCAGACGATGATGTTGGACAAATGGAAAGTGTGTCAGAAAACTCAAGGAGAGAGTAACTTCCTGGTCTTCTCTCAGATGCTGGCAGGACTCAGCACAGAGATGAGGTAATCCCCAGAGGTGGAAGTAACTAAGTACATTTACTCAAACTGTACTAAAATGTTCAGGTACTGGTACTTAAGATGGAAATGTGGTATTTTGACAGATATAGTTACTAATTACTTTGCAGATTAAAATGTCACATAAAAAAATACAACAAACCAATTAACGGTTGTTTTCATGTAAATGATTGTTTTTAGTCCAATATTTAATTTTTCACCAACAAAATCAACAACAAAAGTAAAGTTTCAGAGAAAGAATCAGAGACCAGACACAGGAGACATTTTACTGCAGAATGTGTACTTTTACTGCATGAAGCTGACAGTACTTGTGCACTTTTACTTAAGCACGATGTTGAATACTGGACTTTTATTTGTAGCAGAGTATTTCCACGGTGTCATATTGGTGCTTTCACTTCGGTAAAAGCTCTGAATGCTCATGTCGTACACATGTTTGACGTGTTCTGACGGTTTCTGAATGTTCTCCATCAGGACAGAACTGCAGCTGCATCAGCTTCCTGAGTCCAACTCTTTTGGTATCGTTCATCCCACCAAGGTAGAGTACAGCAGACTGACCTGGGCAGACCGACTCACCTGTGACACATAATGACACGAATGATGACAAATGGAGCCATTGTTGATGTTATTAGTAACACCTGTACTTTTCCTTCTCTGATGTCTGCTGTGAAAAAACCTATTCAGGCACATTTATGACAACAGTTTAAATGTTGAATGGAAAATACCACTAATTTACTAAAAGTCAATTCTCATGCTCAAAGCTTGACGGCGCTGAGTGGGATTTTAAAACATGAGTGGATCATAATGGAAGGATGATGGCACAAACACACATTTAGAGTCACATCGAGCCTGTCGGGCGATCGGACGACTGGGTATCGATTGAAGAGTTAATACATCCAAGAAACATTGGAGACGAAGTGAAATGTGACTGTTAAAAGCTCCTGTGGAGGAGGTTTGAGTTAGCGCTCATTGATCCAGTCTGAATGATCGGTGTGGGAGAGAACCAGAGAGACAGAATACAATGAAACTTCATGAATATGATTCATTCACGTGTTGTGTTTTTGGTGTAGAATTTCTTCTTGTCTGGTGTTTTTGTCAGTTACTACCCTTACCAGCCCAGTAAAGATGAGTGAGAAAGGCCGATCCAAGGCAGACCCGAAGTAAACTGAAAGCTGCTCTTGAATCTTTTGGAGTACAGAAATGGTTTTGGTCTCTGTTGAAAGGTGACACACACTCACAGTAAGTGCTGCTGCCATTGAGTAGTTTAAACGCACTGAAGTACAAGTTTTTTTTCTGTCAGAATTTTTTTTTATTTTTTCTAATAGAGGCCTGCAGATGAATATATCTGGACCTTATTATTTGGAAAACACAATGGGAGCACCATGTTCTATAAAAGCTGATAAAAATACCAAAGAAACTGAATATTTTCATGTTTCCTCTAATGGCATATTTAGGTGTTGTCCAAAAAAGGCAATTTGCCATATATTTATATACATAAATATCTATATTTATATTAATGGAATCTAAATTTTGGGCATCAATATTCACATTTAAGGTGTCAATACTATATATTTAGCTATATTCTATCTTTAAACCTCATTGATTTGAGGTGGCTGAAGCTTTAATTAACCCACTTCAGAAGCAGTTTGTTGTGTTCAGAATTTCATTGGCTATTCAAAGCGTCAGTCATCTGCACAATCGGCTGTGATTGGCTCAATCTTCACTGGGAAGTAGAGAAGGAGGCTCTTTTGTTCAAATCACTGTTATTGGCTGCTCTGGTTGATAGGCTTCATATGGCGGATCGTGATTGGTCAAGTGGGTCATTTCAAACCTGAGACTCCACAAAGTAACTTGAACCAAGATGGCGCCGACTGTTTGTTTCCGGAAGTCTGCGGAAAACGCCTAAGACAAGCGGAAGACGAGCTCATCGCCTGCTAATTTTAAAGGAGAAAACATCTTCCTGTGGATTATTATCATGTTTTCAACTAAATATTTTGGCGGTAGTGGATCTTCTGGACCTTTGTGGATGTTTCCAGACCGTTTTAGTGGGAGTTTTATCGATCACAACCGGTGAGTTGCCTCAGTGTTGTGTCAGTTTTTAAAACGTTTTCTTGTCTGTTGTTGGTGTTTATTGAGCCTCTTGTTGTGATTGTGTCCTGAAATGGTTTGAATCATCTGTCGATTCACGTGAATCTTCACCTTCAAACGGTGTTTGATATGAGTGTGAAGGTGAACGTAGCTTTTGTGTCAGTAGACCTGAAAAATAAACGGTTAGAAACGCTGCTTCCGCCCGCGAGCGGGACGTCGGATCACTGCAGGTGACTGACCAGGTGAAGCTGGATATTCAGCAGATATTTTGGTCGCCGTTTTTTTTTTCAATACCTTCCAGGTCATGTGACCAGTGGACTAAATCCTTATCAGATATTATTACAACACTGGACAAATAAGATTTACCCCGTCATGGAGTGTTTTAGTGCCTCTCATATTTTATATCAACATTTTTATGGAAAAATCTGCTTTTTTTTTTTCAATAGCTTCCATGTCATGTGACCCAGACTGTTTTATTACTCAGGACAAATAAGGCACACATTCGTATTTTTATGGGAAAACATGCTGATTTTTGCCATGAAAATATTAAATTAAAGTATGAGAAGCTTGTAAATACTCCATATACTGAGGATCTTATTTGTCCTGAGTAGTAATAATATCTGATATTAGGTCACATGACATGGAAGCTGTGGAATTAAAAACTGACCTGGAGTGAACATCTGCTGAATACTTCGTGCCGACTTCACCTCGGTCGTGGACTGACCCTGATTTGAAACTCAGGTGGATTCTCATCAGATCAATAATCTCTTGTAAATGTGGCTAAGAGGAAATGAAAGTGCAGTAAATCTCATCTGGACACAAAACCGTTGATCTGAGATGTGAAAATGAGGCCGAAGCTCGAATGATTTGAATGTTTCTCCAAAGTTTCCACCACACTTTGTTTTCTGAGGAAAGTTCAACACTAAGTGGATGAAACTCTGGAGCTGGAGCTCAGTGGGAAGTCTGGATCTTCTTCAAGGTGTTTTCTTCACCTGCGCCTGACTTTCTCCTCTAATGTCTCACATTCTTCAGCCGTATTTCTTCAGATGAATATTTCCACCTCTGTGCTGAACTTTTGACTAACATTTCAGTTTTCCTTTTTTTTCATATTTATGTGGTGTTGTGTTCTTCCTAAGTCTGAATCTGTGACGTCCTGCTGTTGAGAGGTTTCATGTGAAGTTACGTACTCACTTTCCAACAGTGATGACTTCATTCTGCTCATTGTTTGTATTTTAACAGTCATATAAGTGCATATTTTCATTACATGACTTGTTTAGAAGTTGAGATCAGCTTCTGACTGGCAGAACTGTGGCGTGATCTCACCGCAGTCTTTCATTTGACACTGTTCCTCACAGCGTCTTACACATTAAGAAAACATTTCTGGATCGGCATGAAATGACAGAACAGAACTTTCTGTGCTGATGATGTTGCTGCGACCACAGAGTTCATGTAGGAGTGAAGCCGTGGAGTGAAAAGAGAAGACAAATGAGCCAAAGACGCTGTTTGAAGAGGTGAAATCCAGCAGTGAAGAGACTCAGGATGTGATATGAGATGTGACTCAACTGTTCTTCCCGTCTGTCCATTTGTCCTTCTGTCTCTGTCTGTCCATCTGTCCGTAGGTTGAGGAGAAACAGCGGGCGTCCGTCGCCTTCACCAAGCTGCTGGCTGCCATGGAGACGCTCGGCTTCTCAGCCGGCGAGCAGAAGGCGATCTGGCACGTTCTGGCTGGGATTTACCACCTGGGAGCTGCTGGAGCCTGTAAAGGTAACACAGATCATCATCATCATCATCATCATCATCATCATCACCACCACCACTCACACCCTGTCAGTAAACCTGTGAGGCACACACACACACACACACACACACACGCACACACACACTGACTTTGGATAAGAGAATACTTCTGTCATGTCTCAGATGATACTTTGAGTATATTTTGAGCATGTCTTCATTGTGTTGGTACTTTTACTGAAGTAACTCATTCTGAGTGAACCGTGTCCTCTGTGTGTCCTCGCCGCTTCGGCTCAGTGGGCAGGAGGCAGTTCCTGAGCTTCGACAGCGCTCAGGTGGCGAGCGGCGTGCTCGGCTGTGAGGGAGACGAGCTGCACACGGCCGTCTTCAAACATCACCTCCGACAGCTGCTGCAGAGAGCCACCGGGGGCAGCAGAGAGCGGAGTCCTGCTGCAGAGACAGAGGAGGGTGAGGCGTGCGCACACACACACACACACACACACACACACACACACACACACACACACACACACAGGGGATGACAGAGTCTTCAGCTGACATGAGCCATGAAGGCCTGTAATGAATTTAATCAGAGTTCTGAGGTGTTGGACGTCCCACATGATGCATTCATTAAAGCAGAACCATGTGAGTCCAGGTCTGTGGTTCTGGTCTCTGCAGGTCCCAGACTGACAGCGGCTCAGTGTGTTGAAGGAATGGCTGCTGGACTCTATGAAGAGCTCTTCACCGCTGTGGTCTCACTCATCAACAGGTACGGACGCTCCTCACGCATAGTTTTAAAGACGTGCGTCTGCGGGTGGTTTTCAGAAACACTCACGTCTCAGAGCAACAGGAAACCAGAAGATTCTCTTCTTCTTTACTTCCTGTTTGCTGTTTACTGAAGCCCAGGACAGACGGTCTGAGTCTCAGCTGGTTAAACTCTCTGTGTTCACCTGTTTAGTTGCTCTCGTTTACACCTTTCTGTTCTCTGCTGTCAGACGCTGAACGATATAAACTGAGATTTGATGGCCGCTCATAAGAGCACCTGTTCACCAGGTGAACACCTGTGCTGAGAAATCACTGTTTTCTGATGTTAGACAGAATCAACATACATAAAGCTGCATGAGAACACCTGTGTGGAGAGATCAGACATGCTGACCTTTAAATTGAGTGAAGAAGAAGAAGATTGGCTTCTTCACTTTGTTGACTCGGAGCTGCAGACCACACCTGTGTGGTGGTTTTCTTCTTCCACAGCACAGCTTGTGTTATTGTGTGTTACTTATCCACTCTAGACTGTTTTCTCAAAGCTCGTCGTTTGGCTGATTAAACCTGCCGGCTGAGTGAGGATCAGTCAGTTTGGCATTTTGGTAAGAAATAATTAAAGAAACACGACAGGACGTGTTAATTAATGAGCTTTAGGAATGTGCTTTTCAGTCTCTGTGCTAAGCTAAGCTAATCAGCTGCTGACACATCTTTATATTCACTGGACAGATGTTATTCTCTGCGGAGGAAAGTAACTAAGTACATTTACTCAACTCCACTGCAGTGTAGTATTCAAATATTGTACTTTTTCTCAGCTACTTTGTTGTAGTGACATTGCAGGTTCAGATTAATGACACAAACTACAGTAAATTAAACAAATACAATATGATGTATGATTATATTTAAAGTTGAAATAAAGCAGCTCTACGTTTAGCAGCTGCACCTTTAAACATTAATGCAGAAACACATTTATGAATGTTTTATTTCCACCATGTTCTGCCAGTAGATCCCTCAAAATCTCTCCCGTTGGTCCTTTGAATAACATTTTGAACGCAGGACTTTTACTTCTAACAGAGTATTCCTTTCTGCTTCAAGTATCTGTGTACTTCTGTCAAGTCAAGTCAACTTCATTGTCAGTTCTGCTGCATGTGCAGGACATGCACAGAATTGAGATATCGTTTCCCTCAAATCCCTGCTGCAAACAGCAATAAACATGAAATATGAGGAGCTTCAGTTTCTGGCCGTGTTTCCGGACGGACTGACTGTCTGTGGTGCCGTATGGACCTCTGCTGATTTCAATGAACGCTGCTTGTTTTCCTTCCAGTATTCAACTGTAATACTCACAGCGGCCACCTGTGATGTTGAGGGGTGGTGTCACGTGATAAAGTGTGTGTCTTTGCGTGTGTGTGTGTGTGTGTGTGCGTGCGTGCGTGCAGGGCTCTGAGCAGCCAGCAGCTGGCGTTGGCCTCGGTGATGGTGGTGGACACGCCGGGCCTGAGGAACCCGAGACACTCTGCAGAGGAACGAGGAGCCAGCTGGTCCGAGCTCTGTCACAACTACCTGCAGGAGAGGCTGCTGGAGCACTACCACACACACACCTTCACACACACACTGGAGAGGTACACACAGGTAAGGTGGAGTCTGCTCGTCAGCTGATGCCTGTTGTCTGTTTTTGTCCTGGCTAATAGCACATGATGAAATAAGTCTTTCTCAGGCACGACTCATGAGATTTGTTCCTTTTATTCCAGCGTTAATGCAGTGTCTGATAGTTCACAGTACAGGTGTGTTCAGTCTGTTTCAGCAGCACTGATAGCAGTCAGCGTGTGGAACACTGATTAAAGCAGCTGATGAATTTCCTGTTGGATAATTTAGCTCCTGTATCTGAAGGCTCTTCCTCAGTGACCGCTCCACTCAGCTTTTCTCAGCCTGAAGCTGATCAGACCACACAGTGTATTCAGAGTGGACTCAAACGACGCTTCCTCCGTCAGCAGACTTTCCCATCAGCCTCTGCTGCATTTCAGTGTAATCACTGAAGTCAGTTAAAGCAGCTCGCTGGTGAAGGTACGAGAGACAAACAAGAAAAACCTCGATGTGGTCGTTTAAGCTGCTGCTCCAGTGAGACGCTGTCACACTGCGGCGGCAGCTTCTTCTTCTTCTTCTCTCACTGAATTATTGAGCAGACAAACTAAACGCTGTCTGTTTACAGCTGTTAACATCTCAGAGTCTGACGGGTTCGTCTCTTTGTTCTGCTGCTGTACAATAAAATAATCCTCAGATATTCAAACTGGCCTTGAAGAAAGTTCTCTGAGTGCTTTGTTTGTTGAAGAGAGCTTTGTGTTCTCTCACCTGATGGGCTTCAGGCCTCATTGTGTTGTTTTCACTCATTTGAGCTAATTGTGATTTAACTGCAGACTTTAAACCATCAAATCAGTCAAACCTGGTGGAGGAAACCTTTGACGCATTCTTACTGTCCACTGTATATAATGCTGCAGCTGTGGATGAAAAACCTTCACCCTGTCCTTTATCTGCTGGTGTTTGTCCAGTTTTCAGTGTTTAATAATGTAACACGTCATAATAATGTGATATTTTGAGTAAATGGCTCTGCTCGTGTGCTGCAGGAGAAGATCCCAGTGGAGCTGGAGAATCCAGAGAACAGCCCAGCGGAGGTGGTGTCAGCCATCGACCAGCCGCCTCCACAGGTTCGCACCCCATAATAACTCAGAATAATCACAGTGCACATAAAGCAGGGAAGGAGATGACTGTGCAGCTTCACCATCCTCCCGTTTCTTAAAGGGCCACCGCCCTCATTTTGTACATGAAGGTCAGTGAACTCGTCATCACGCCGCCTGTGAAAACGGGCCGTGTGACGTCTTCTGTGGCTCTGCAGGAGTCCAGTCTGATGAAGGTCTGGTGACAGAGTGGAGGTTTGTGGAGTCCAGCGGGCAGGGACGGTCGCTTGTTTAGGATCAGTTTTTTTTTGTATTATGACTGAAATGTCAGGATGTCTCGGCTTTTGCTGCTTCCAGTTTTCTGCTGAGTCCCCCATTCATGAGTTAAAAATGTCTCTCTAAACATTTCTATTTTTATTTACAGTAACTATTATCCTAAAATGATATCTGGAGGGTAAACGTGGTGAAAATGTTCATTTCTTCTTTTCACTCCATCCACCATCTGCCAGAAACTCTGCGAGCTTCAACATCATTCATGCTTGAAAAACAGCAGAAGCTCATTTTGCTTTTTTGTGGTAATTTTATATATATTTATGTTTGTGTGCGTGCGTGCGTGTGTGCGTGCGTGCGTGCGTGTGTGCGTGCGTGTGTGTGTGTGTGTGTCTAAGGTCCGTGCGGCAGATGGAGACCCCAGAGGTCTGCTGTGGGTTCTGGATGAGGAGATGGTGACACCAGACTCCAGTGAGAGCAGAGCCCTGGAGAGAGTCAGCCAGTATTACAGCAGCACAGGTAAAAGCCCTCAGCTGTGCGCACACACACACACACACACACAGTTCAGTTCAGGTCAGTGGTGGATGCTCAGTCCATGTCCGCCCCTGCAGTGCGTCAGTGCGAGCAGCCCCTGCAGTGTGAGGTGAACCACCTGATGGGCTCGGACCCGGTCCGCTACGACCTGACCGGATGGTTTGGTCTGATCCAGAACAACCTGTCCTTCCTGAACGCCGCCTCTCTGCTCCAGAACTCCACCATGTGAGTGTGTTTGAAGGCCCGCGAGGCTGAACGCTGACTGCGAGTGCAGTTTGTTCAGGTTGACTCGTCACACTGTCGTATGTGACGGACAGCTTCTCTCTTCGTCTTCCTCAGAGCGGTGGTGAAGGCCATGTTCGCCCCCAGAATCTCTCTGCCCCCTCTGTGTCGAGGTCTGGGGGGCCTGGAGGGCGGCAGCCAGCGCTCTCTGCAGAGGAACGGCACCATCAGGAAAACGTTCAGCGGAGGGATGGCGGCCATACGCAGACACTCCCAGTGCATCGCAGTCAAACTGCAGGCAGTGAGTGCAGCAGTACACGCAGTATCTGATGAGTATTACTGAAGCGTCGCTGGATGCTTTCAGCCTCTGTGTCGCCGCCCCGCAGGATGCTCTGGTCAACCTGATTCGTCGAGCCAGACCGGTGTTCCTGCAGTGCGTCAGCGCAAAGAGCGACGTCCCGGCGCTCAGAGTCCAGCTGCACTCCACACAGATCCTGTCGGCCCTGCAGTTCCACCGCACAGGTCACTGGAACCCAGTACTGTTACTCAGTACTGCGCTCAAATGCAACTCTGACACCCTTGTTCTACACTTTTCAAGTCACTTTCTACTTCTGCTCCAGCACATCTGTAATGTACATAAGTGTGTATTGTGTGGGAGTTTCCAGTTGTTGATAATTATATTAGTAAAAACGTGTATCTGCTTATGTTAGTTTGTTCTAAATCGTTTATAAACTGGCCATAAAAGCTAAACTTGTGCACTTAAATTTTCACCCTTTAAATCAACATTGTACAAAATAAATCACAAGACTTTACAAGCAGTTTCCAAAATGAACATAAAGCACAAAGAGCCTGCAGGAGCCCCTGAAAGTGAGCAGGTTTCTGCATTTAGCTCCTCTTCACTTTAAGAAGTGGGCTGGCACACAGCTGCTGAGTAAAGCAGCTCCAGCACACTGACCGCAGCCTGAATTTAATAGATTATAGGATTAAAGTTGGCGCGGCGGTGCTGACCTGGGAGCAGTGCTGGACGCAGTTCAATCAGAAACACATCACAAACCGCTCACTGTTAAATTTTTATTATTGGACTGAAACATTTGGAAATGAAAGAAACATCAGTCACTGTGGCAGGAGTTTAATGTTCAGAAGGTGTGTTTGACATCACAAAACATTCCCTCATAATCCGACATGAAGGAGCAGAAGAGTGAGGATGAACAGAAGTTTGTCACTGACGTTTCTGTGTCTTGTCTTTAAAATTCTTCTGAATGTGTTGTTTGCTGCTCTTCATCACCTCTGTCTCCTCTCTGCCGTCTTCTTCTAATTAGTTTAAACTTTCAATCTGCTTCACTTTCAGTTTCATCTCGCTGAGCAAAGTCTTCTCTGTCACACACCTTGAATTCCAGGTGAACTCTTACTCACTTAGAGCACAAACATGGCTCTAAACTCCGCCTCTCTCCCTCAGGTTACCCAGAACACATGACTCTGAGCGACTTCAGGTGCCACTTCCAGGCGTTGTCTCCTCCAATTATGAAGCGTTACGCTTCGATGTTTGTCAGCCACGACGAGAGAAAGGTCAGGCGTCTCGTCTCGTCTCGTCTCGTCTCGTCTCGTCTCGTCTCGTCTCGTCTCGTCTCAGCAGCTCTCCGTCGTACAAACTCTGACCTGCACTCAGAATCAGTGGGTTTCTTGTCTCTGTGTCTCAGGCGGTGGAGGAGCTGCTGGTGGAGTTGGATCTGGATAAGAGGAGCATCGTCGTGGGAGCCAGCAGGGTGAGCACACGGTCGAGCTCGGCGCAGCATGAATCCAGCTCAAGTGATGCGTCATGCGCCTTCTTCCCCTCAGGTGTTTATGAAGCGAGGCGTGCTGCGTTACCTGGAGCAGCAGAGGGACCAGCAGGTCACCGGCTGGTTGGTCCACCTGCAGGCCGCCTGCCTGGGACATCTGGCCCGCCAGAAATACCGCAAGCTCAAGGTTCACGTCTCTCCTTTAGACGCAGATCGTGTCAGCTTCTCTGTCATTTCAGTCAAATGGGGATTTATTTTGGAGTGTGTGTGTGTGTGTGTGTGTGTGTGTGTGTGTGTGTGTGTGTGTGTGTGTGTGTGTGTGTGTGTGTGTGTGTGTGTGTGTGTGCGTGCAGGTGCAGCACATGGCGCTCAGCTGTCTGCAGAGGAACCTGCGGGCTCTGTGGGTCGTGGCCAAGTGGAGCTGGTGGAAACTTTTCTGCAGAGTGCGTCCTCTGCTGGACGTCAACATGGACAACGAGAGACTCCGGGCCAAAGAGGTACACACCCACACACACACACACACACACACACTGAGAGGGTTGATACTGCTTATCTTATCTTAGCATAAAGACTGGAAACGGGGAAGCAGCTGCTCTGTGACCTGTGACTTCAGGCTCTACTGTACTACTTTAAAACTTTAAAAGCCTCTTGGATCAGCTGAAAATCATCGTCACAAAGCTGAAAACAGCCTGTTTGTCTGAGATACGAGGTTCTCACAGGACGCCGCGCTGCAGACATGTGATGATCTTCTAGAATCTGAAGCATTGATGAAGATTAAAGCAGCAACAGGAGATAAAGGAGTTCAATGAGCTGAAACATCTACAGCAGGAACATGCAGAAATAGAAATAAAGGTCAAGAATGAGTCAAAAAGTCAGCAATCATGATGCATTGTGGGTAAACTGTGTCTGATTTATATTTACACACAAACAACAAACGTGTTGTTCTCTTTTGAACAGTGAAAGTTCAGTGTTTTAGCTGCAGAGTGATGAGACGGAGACATGAGACGGAGACATGAGACGGACAGTCAGCTGATTAGTCCAATCGTCACAGTTCAGTCAGGTCGAGCCTCGGCAGCAGGTGGTCGTCACAGCGCTCAGATCAGATCAGAACACAGGTCATGAAACACAAGCTCTTTCTCCTCGTGTCAGGACGAGATATCGGCTCTGAGGCGACGCCTGGAGAAATCAGAGAAGGAGAGGAACGAGCTGAGGCAGACCGCCGACAGCCTGGAGACCAAGGTCTGAGCTGCAGCATGCACACACACACACACGCACACACACACACACGCTGCTCATGTTGCTATGTGTGTGTGCAGGTTACGGCTGTGACTTCTGAGCTAAGTGATGAGCGTTTTCGTGGCGATGCGGTGGGTCAGGCTCTGGACGTGGAGAGGGCAGAGAGACGCCGACTCAGCAGGGAGAACAGAGACCTGCAGGTAGAACAAGTAATCTGTTACTCTGTGTGCCTGAAACGATTTCCTCCTCCTCCTCCTCCTCTTCAGTCAAACGTTCTGTTCCTTCATCAGGCTCGTCTAGACCAGTGTAGAGTCGCCATGGAAACCCTGGAGAAGCAGCTGGAGGAGGAGAAAGTGAAAGTGCAGACCGCTGAGAGTCAGAGAGGAGCAGGAGCAGGTAAAGACCAGGAGGCGCGAGACGCCAAGTCCTTCGTCTGAAGGAGAAATAGGCCTCACGCAGGAAACCACAAAGAGCTTGGAAGATTTAAACAGAATGTGATCAATGATCTGATCCATAAACTGACCTGAGAACAGCTTTAATGTTCTTCCTCATCAGCTTCATCGATTTCTGTAAATATCTCTTATTGTGAATCTGAAGCAGCGACACGTTTCACAGACTGAAAGAAGTGGAACGCTCCAGAAACACCTGTTGGAACGTTCCACAGGTAAACAGGCTGATTGTAACAGGTGAGAGGATCATGATTGGGTATGAAAGGGGCGTCCTGGAAAGACTCAGTCGTTCATAGAGGATGGAGAGAGTTCACCACTTTGTGAACACATGAAGGATGAAGGAGATGAACACATGAAGCTGCTATCAGTGAACAGTTTGATTATTGATGATTGATTGTGGACTGATTGATGGTTTGGTCAGGTTTTACTCATCACAGCAGAAGTGAAGCAGCACGCTGTCATTAAATACAGAGACAGGAGTATTTTCATATTCATGTTTCTTTATATACTTTAAAAAATGAGACCAGACTTCATCAGACCTCCTCTGGTAATTATTAGTCCCGTGATTAAAGATTCAAAAGAGGAAATGCCATTAATTTAACCATTCATCAGAAACAGCCTTTGACTGACTCCAGTGATGGAGAACAAGCCCTGGACCCTGAAAGACTCCACCCGCTGAGGTCTGAACTTTAGCTGCAGTAAGAACTGGGCGATCTTTGGCCTCCGTGCCTGACCGCTGCAGCTGGTTTAGAGCTAAAAGACAGACGGAGGGACGTCTCCGGTTTGAAGTGACCCCGTCCATCAGCCGAGCAGAGTCACAGCCGTCTCTCCCACACAGACGGCGAGCTGGCCATGCAGCTGGAGTGCTGCCAGACGGAGGTCGAATTCGTCCGCAGACGACTGAAGCAGACGGAGGAGAAGCTGGAGGCCGAGAGACAGACCCGACAGCAGCTCGATACCAAGGTGAGACGGGACGCGGTGACGTGCGCCGCGGCGCTGATGGCCGATTAAATGTCTGAAGGTAATGACACTGTGTGTGTGTGTGCGTGCGTGTGCGTGCGTGCGTGTGTGTGTGTAGGTGGCGACTCTGCAGGCCCAGCTGGAGCAGTCCAGGCGGAGCGCGACAGAGCTGAAACGACACTGTCGCCGCGTGACCTCTGACCTCCAGGACGCCCGGGTCCTCACAGACAGCCTGCAGAGCCGCATGCACGAGCTGGAGCGCAAACAGAGGAGGTGTGTGTGTGTGTGTGTGTGTGTGTGTGTGTGTGTGTGTGTGTGTGTGTGTGTGTGTGTGTGTCAGTGTGTGTGTCAGTGTGCGTGTGTGTGTCAGTCAGCAGGTTGAAGTTGGTGGCTGGCTTCGTTCACTTCCTGTTTCTGGAGTTCAGATCACGTCTCAGGCTGAAGGTGGTCCTGGTTGGTGTTGTCATCTGTGCTGGATGAACGTTCATTTAGGACGTGGTATTTACTTCATTTTTAGCTCGTTCTATGGCTCGTTTTATTTGTATTTAAATATATGTATGGATTTGGATTTGATTTCTGAATTCATCCGTCGTATTAAACACATCGTTTTTTAATTTAGTGGCTGTCTTCAAAGTGTACTTAAACCACTAAAAGTAAAACTAGCGTTATGTAAAATGGCTCGTTTAAGAATAATATCTATCTTATGATTAAGGTGCAGCCTGTTTTAATTACTTTACTGTTTAGTCTGGATTTCCCCGCAGGCATCAACAAAGTTTTAATCTGTAATAAAACATCAGAACTTATTTGTTTGTAAGATGAGTCTGAATCTGCAGTACAAAGAATGTTTTCCTCTCAGATGATGTGCAGTGGATGTGTGATGTAGCAGAAGACAGAAATACTCAAGTAAAGTACTTGTACCTCACCACTTGTGTGCGTGTGTGTGCATGTGTGTGTGTGTGTGCGCAGGTTCGACAGCGAGCTGACTCGAGCTCTGGAGGAGGCCGACGCTGAGAGAGAGCAGAAGGATAAAACCTTACAGGAAAACGCGACTCTGGGCACTGAAATATACACGCTGCGCCGCAGCCTCCAGGTGTGTGTGTATTCGTCTGTGTGTACACGTGTGTACTTTATACTGTAGGTTACTGCAAAAACAATGACTCAGCTTCAAATGTCAGAGATTGTCAGTTTGTTTTGATGAGTCATGACTGAAGGAAGCTTCACACTGTGGAGTCCTGCAGTTCATTACTGTTAAAGTTCAAGTATTCACATCCTTTACTTCAGGTACTAGTACCACACTGGAAGTACTCCACTGCTAGTAAAAGTCCTGCATTCAGAGCCTTCTTAAAATCTCTTCATGTGTGAGTGAAGTCTTCCTGTCAGTGTTCCTCTCTGCAGTCTGTGGATTCATGGTCTGCTGCGTTCATGTGTTCATTCATGTTCCTGCTGCGTTCATGTGTTCATTCATGTGTTCATTCATGTGTTCGTTCATGTGTTCATTCATGTTCTGCTGCGTTCATGTGTTCATTCATGTGTTCATTCATGTTCCTGCTGCGTTCATGTGTTCGTTCATGTGTTCATTCATGTTCCTGCTGCGTTCATGTGTTCGTTCATGTGTTCATCCATGTTCCTGCTGCGTTCATGTGTTCATTCATGTGTTCATTCATGTTCTGCTGCGTTCATGTGTTCGTTCATGTGTTCATTCATGTTCCTGCTGCGTTCATGTGTTCATTCATGTTCCTGCTGCGTTCATGTGTTCGTTCATGTGTTCGTTCATGTGTTCGTTCATGTTCCTGCTGCGTTCATGTGTTCATTCATGTGTTCATTCATGTGTTCATTCATGTTCCTGCTGTAGATGTTTCAGCTCAGTGAACTCCTTTATCTCCTGTTGCTGCTTTAATCTTCATCAATGCTTCAGATTCTAGAAGATCATCACGTGTCTGCAGCGCGGCGTCCTGTGAGAACCTCGTATCTCAGAGAAACAGGCTGTTTTCAGCTTTGTGACGATGATTTTCAGCTGATCCAAGAGGCTTTTAAAGAGTTTACTGAGCTGAAGAAGAGGAGGATTAGTACTTACGCACAGTACTTGAGTAAAAGTACTCGGTTACATTCTGCCACTAGTTAATGGCCTGTTTGAGTGTGATCTCAGCTCTCTTTGCCTTTCGTTGGAGAAAACATCAAAGTCAGCAGTTTTACACAAACGCTGATGATGAAATCGTGACCGTCATTCGTCACGTTAACCTGAAAAAGAACAAATAATCTAATGTGGAAATTACAGCTGTCACGTCTGATTCATGAGACGCTGAAATGCTGCAAACTGCGTCGTGGATTGATGAGTCCGAGACGCACGTGTGACGTGACGGACGGTAAACGTTGGCAGTCACTGAAAGCTTTGTGACGAAGTGAAACAGCAACACATGCGACCTTCAGCAGACGTCTCTGCAGGGGACACGTGTCCAGCTTCTCGTCTCTGAGGCTTAAAACGAGACGTAAAAGACCTGCAGACTGAATGCTTCGTCGCGTCAGATTCAGGCCTGATGATAAACATAAAGATGAAATGAACAAATTAAAGCAAGAACAGAGAAAAACTGAAATCAAAGAATAATTTCTTCACATGCTGCTGAGCAGTTTAATGCATCAATGCATAAAAATACAAAAAAAGTTAAATTATGATACTTACCTCCAAAATGTAGAAGATCATAAAATATGAATTGTAGTACAAGTACTTCAAACCTGTACCTAAATGCAATAGTTGCTTTAGTGTACTCAGTCACAGTCCAGCTCTGGATTTTTCTTGAAGCTGATGTAATTGAACTCATTAAAGCTCAGATGTGGTTTGTATGATTCGACTTTGTGTCGAGGTTTTAGTGAAGACAAACTGTTTCCCGTCTTTCCTCCCTCAGAAACTCTGAGCTTGTCTTTGTTTTCACGTCTCTGCTCGACGTGTTTCGTCTCCCGTGTGGCCAAACCTGCCAAAGTATCCTGGAGCAGGATTAAGCTGTTTAACCTGGACGCCTCCGGGAGCGCGGCGCTAACCAGAGGACGAACGCGGCACCTCTGGGCCGACGGCCGAGCGAAGCGTTTTCATATGGTGTTTGTGTTTGTGTGGGTGTGTGCGTGCAGGAGAGCCAGGCGGAGGTGGACCGTCTGCAGAGGCAGAAGGAGGAGCTGTGCGCTCAGATCCGTGACCTCAGCCTGCCGGTCGATCTCGCCTCCGATTCGCTGCCCGACCTCAAGAAGCAGCTTCGTCTCCTGGAGAGTCAGGCCAGCGAGAGAGCGCAGGAAATCAGCACGCTGGCCGCCAAAATCCAGCAGCAGCAGCAGGTGCTTTCAGCAGACACGTGAAAGACGGAGTTCAGCGGCCGCCGTCCATCTCACCTCCTCTCGCTTCTCTCTCCTCTTAGATCCACATGCGCTTTGAGATGGAGATGGAGAGGATGAAGCAGATCCATCAGAAAGAGCTGGAGGATAAAGACGAGGAGCTGGAGGACGTGCACAAGTCCTCTCAGAGACGGGTAGGTCAGCACACCTGAAGGCCCCGCAGAGGTCACCGGAGTCCTGATCCAAGGTCTGCATCAGACAGTCATCACAGCGCGAGCTTCACGTCAGCTGAGGGGAAGGAACAAGTACATTTACTCAACCGAAGTGCAGTGTCGAGGTACTCGTAGTCCACATCAAGTAATACTTCAACGTGATGCTGCTTCATACTTCATATCCACAACTTTTCAGAAGGGAAAACATGAAATTAGAAGTTGTAGAGTTCTGAGGAGAGGTCTGTGGTTCAGTCAGCAGGTCTCAGGTACAGGCAGGACTCGGATCGTTCAGGCCTTTAAAAACAAGGTGTAACAGGTGAGCCGGGAAGGCCTGGACGGTGTGACGGTGTGACGGTGTGACGGTGTGACGGTGTGACGGTGTGACGGTGCTCCCCTCAGAGTTCAGTATCAGCTGAGGTCTTTGAGCCTGCTGATGTAATCATCAAGCCTTCAGGAGTTTCTCTAGATCTGACAGCAGTGACCTGATCTTGGTTGGATGTCTCAGTTGGACAAAGCAGGACTTTAATCAGCTGAGCTTTGACAGTCAGAGGTTCACCTGGATCACAGACCTCCTTTAAACGTTATTGGAAAAAGCAGCCAGACCAGACGAGCTCAGCGGGTTTAATCAGGCAGCCGAGCGCCGTGCAGCAGCTCCGACTCTCAGGTTCAAACCTCCAAGGATGCCAGACTGAACTCGTCGAACTCTGCATTGAAAGAATCCTCAGAAAATCATGGAAATTCAGCCTGAGCTTCAGGGTTGTGTAAGAGAGCAGCATCGAGTCGTGTGTGTGTGTGTGTGTGTGTGTGTGTGCAGATGGCCTTTTTTCAACGTCCTTCCTCCGCTGAAAGGAGCAAAACAATTCTTCTCACTCAATGATCCACTTTTTTTTTCTGTTTCGTGGTGTTATGCAACCAGGCGACAGTTACATCAACACACACTCCACTTGGGTGCAGGTTCTGTCATCATGGCGCAGTCGGATCAGTGACTGAGCTGAACGGCTCACGCTGTTCGCATCCAGGTGCTGACCTCATCGCTCCTCCACGCCGCAGCCTCAGCCCACAGGTGGATGCAGGGGTGGAGGCTGCTTATGAAATGCACTGTGAGGCCGTTAGCTCGAGCAGCAGCTGCAGTGGAAGTGATTACAGAGTTTTCAGGGCTGCAGAGACGTCCTTAAAAACCTCCTGACAGCAAAGAAGAAAACAGGAAACTTGTAATCAACCTGCTGCATCGTTTATTCTCCAGCTCAGTGTTGGTCTGACAGCAGAGCGTCCTCACTGAAAGCAGTTATTCTCACGAGAAACAAAGACGGTCCTCCAGAAGAACTTTCAGGAACTTTTAATGTGCGTGTCTGCGGCGGAGACATTTCTCAAATATCCAATAAGACAGAAGACACGGCTCGATGCCACCGGAGCAGAACGACCGCCAACGCCATTTTCAATCAGTCAGCTGCTGCTGCAGCGTGTCCAAAACAACACTGTCAAAAACCAAAGTCAGTGACGGAACAACCGCTCGCACAGCCGGCACGAAGCATGCTGGCAGATTAGCCCAGCAGTGGTAGAGCTAGCTTAGCTAAACATGCAGGTCACATGACCGTGTTGCAGGTGTTAATCCCTCCAGAGTTCAGGTTGTTTCATTCATGAGGCTGTAAGTACTGCTGTAAGTAGTACTGTAAGTAGTACTGCAGTGTAAAAATACTCCAAAAACTGGTGGAGCTCGTTTTTTAATTTTTTTATTAATTTATTTGTTGATTTTGTTTAGTTATTCTGAATCTGCAAACTTAATTAACAGTATTAGTCTCTGAAATGTTGTGGAGCTGAAGTATAAAGTTACAGAAATACTCAGTACAAGTACTTCAGTCCAGTGGTTGAGTAAAATGTACTTGGTCCTTTCCTCCTCGATGAAGACGTGAAGTTTGTTCCCTCTGGCAGAAGCTTTAAAACAACAAACTCTGGTTGATTTATTCAGCAGCAGATCTGTTGCTCTGCTCTGCGTACGTCTTTATGCTCCTCCACAGATGATGATGATGTTTTTATGCTGATCGTTCTGCATCCTGCTGCAGGGAAATTTCCTGTCAAAAGCAATAAAAGCTCATTGAGAGCGGCCGTTCATCATAGTTTGTTTCTCTCCTGCGTGGATGTGTAGCTGAGGCAGTTGGAGATGCAGTTGGAGCAGGAGTACGAGGAGAAACAGATGGTGATTCATGAGAAACATGACTTGGAGGGACTCATAGCAACTCTGTGTGACCAGGTACACACACACACACGCACACACACACACACAGGCTGAATGCTCATATAGCATCAGTCTGTGTGTCACATCCTCTCCATCGCTGTGTCTGATGCTTCGTGAGGTTTGCTCCTGCAGTGGCTGAGCGAGCGTCCAGCCACCGCTCACTCGTCGTACATCATTATTATTGTGGGTTAATGTTCTCCAGCTAATGAATGTGTCATTGCTTCATTAGAGGCTCCACAAAACAAGCATATGCAGCGAGAAGGCGGCAGCTAATTTCACACTCTGTCTCTGTCACTGCGAGGTTGTAATTGGACTCTGATGAGTGGCCAGGACCTGGTCTGGAGCCAAGTCTTTCCAAAGGTTTAGAGTGAGGAAGATGATTTTGTTCTCCAGATATGATGGTTAAGGGAGGGGTTGATACACGAGGCGTCTGGTCTCGTCTCGCAGGTGGGGCACAGAGACTTCGATGTGGAGAAGAAGCTGAGGAGGGACCTGAAGAGGACTCACGCCCTGCTGGCCGACGCCCAGCTGCTTCTGTCCACCGTGGACAGCCCGGGACAGAACCTGCCCAACGGCACCAGGGAGCAGATAGAGCACCTGCACTGCCAGGTACGCTCACCTGTGCATTCACCTGAGCCTCCACGCTGTCACCTGCTGCTCAGTTTGAGACGCATTCATGCCCTCTGTGTGTGTGTGTGTGTGTGTGTGTGTGTGTGTGTGTGTGTGTGTGTGTGTGTGTGTGTGTGTGTGTGTGTGTGTGTGTGTGTGTGTGTGTGTGTGTGTGTGTG
>JBBMOE010000003.1:1359149-1406993 GCA_037975065.1 Chaetodon trifasciatus
TTCTTAGTGACGTCGTGGAGTTCACAGATCTTAATAATAAACGTGGTTTTGTTGTTAATGAAGGAATGACGGCCAAAACTACAAAAGTAAGACCAAAGAAGGAGAATTATCCTTTAAGGCGACTCAAGTGAAAACGTGCACGGCTACTAACAGACCATGAGCCACCGCTGCACCACACATGACCCCATGATAGCGTCCAATCAGAAACCCACACAGAGGATATTCTACCGACAGCAAGCTAACCCGCGGCGTGTCGCTAATTACACGCAGCATCAGTGAACAAGACAAACTGCTCAGCTTCATGATAATATGACACATGAACAGTGATTCCTCAAACATGGCCGAGCAGCTGCTGTGTTTGACACGCACGCGCATGTTTTCCAGGCGGCTTCGTGAACGTTGTTCACAGCTGACAACTGAGTTTAAAGCTTCTCTGACAGATTCTGCTTCTTTTCTGTCTACACGCATAAAACTCTTTTAACCTGCATCTGTTTGGTGGAAACTTACGCACGGGGATGAAAACGGACGATTCAACCTCTTTGAATCCTGATGCTCGTCATCCCTCAGCTGTTTGTGGCGCCGCAGGCTGATGTGACGGCGTGCTGGCGTCTCCGTTCTGTCTGTCACGTGGTGATAAAGTGTGTCTTCGTCCTGCAGTGACTCGGTGTCCAGTGCCGGCTCCGTCGGCACAGAGGATGTCGGAGAGGGGATTCGTCATTGGTTAGGGGTGCCGCGAGGGGGGTCCCGAGGTGGTGGGTCTCCTTATGGCGGCAGCCAAGGGGGGCGGCAGTCTGTCGCTGACACCATGAGCACGTACAGCTTCCGGTAAGTCTCATAACTAAGACGATAGAAAACAAAGTGAATCAGCCATTTTTCCTCAGTTTGAAACATTTCATAGACTGAACGATGTGATTGATTTATCCTGAAAATAAGCAGCAGATTGATCGATAGTGAAAACAATCGTGAGCCCGTGTGATGGATGAACTGTCTCTGTCTCCCTCCAGGTCTTGCGTGGAGGACGAGAGCTCTGAGGCCGGCGGTCCCAGAGGTCCCGGCCGCGCTCCGTCCTCCTCGGCCCTCTCTGAGCTGCTGGACGGACTGCGGAAACGCAGAGCTGGCGGCGATGCGGGAGAAGGAGCCGGCAGCGCCGTCTCCCTCCCCGTTTATCAGACCACCGCAGCCTCCACTCTCAGACGAAGAGCCTCCGCCCTCTCTCTGGGCCCTGAGGACCTCCAGGAGCCCCGGCCCGGCCCCAGCATCCTCAAGCCGTCCTCTCCGCTGCTGCCCCGCGCTGCCAGCGCTCGCTCCATCGGTGACGCTCACATGTCTGCCGCCGCCTCTCCAGCAGGAGCCAGACTCTCCCGCTTCAGCTCCAGTGACTCCCTCTCTGCGCTTCCCTCGCTGCCACGCCTCTCCTCCTTGGCGTCCTCCCTCGCCACTCGCCATCACCCTCCCTCCCTGTCCATCCCAGAGGAAGACCCAGAGCACCCCCTGCGCTCCATGACGACTCACATCCAGCGCTCCCCTCAGCCTCTGAGGCGGTGCATGCTGGATAATCTTGTCACAGAGGAAGGAGGTGAAGCTCCTCTGGGTTCAGAACCCATGGTCTTCCAAAACCGCCGCCTGACCGGAGACACCGACGCAGCCTCTGACATCCTGCCTGCCATCCGCAGAGCTCAGTCCACCAGCAGCCTGGCCGGCTCGGTCAGAGGAGGCCGGAGGGCGCTGAGCGTCCACTTCGGAGAGCTGCCTCCTTCGACCCGCAGCAGGAAGAGCTCGGAAACGGAGTCCTCCAGCTCAGGATCAGGCGCAAGTTCCCAGGGCGGGGGGCCGAGGCGCAGGTTGGAGAGGCCGCAGGGGGAAAGACTGGAGGCCGAGGGCAGCGAGGGGGGAGACGTGGCCTCCGTCATGAAGAGGTACCTGAAAAAGGAGACCGACTGAACCGGATGAGGTGAGTTCTCAGAGACGCTGGGGTCGTTTTTAGAAGTGTCTTTAATTTAGTTTTCCCACATCAGACTGTTTCTACACGGAGCCTCGTTCCCCAAAAGATTCTAAGAGGATCCTGAAATCCATCGTTTAAACCTCACGCGGTCCTAAAGTCTTAAACTTCATCAGCCAAGTTAGCTGTGTTATAGATGGAAGTGTCCATTCGTGGTCCCCAGAGGATGTAACTCTGGTGACCTCATAACTTTTCCTCTAGCGCCACCGTCAGGTTGATATTTTTTTGTAGTTTTGAGTGAAATACCTCAAAAATAAATAACTTTTCATCCTTTATGAGCAAGTACCTGCAAAACTGATGACGTTCCCATCAGCCTCAGCTGCACTTTGCGTTCAGCGCTAATTAGCATGTTAGCTCTTAAACGCTGCTCTGGGAAGCATTTGTAGAAATGCTCTCAGAAAAAGAAAAACCCTCTTAAGATCGCCGGTTAATGTGACTCACAGTGAAATCATCCGTTCGCTGTTGTGGTTCTGAGGGTTGTAACAGCGACGTCCGTCCCTCAGAGTGAAGACTCGTCCTCCCTGCAGACAGCAGGTGTAGCGGGGTTCAGAAATATCTCTGTGTGGTATTTTTTTGTTCAACGTCTCGTCTGATTCGTGGGAGTGATGTTGAGGTGTTTGATGAAAACAGGCCCGGGCGTGAGTCTGCGGCTGCGTCCCTCCGTCCTGTTCTGACCTTCGGCCTCTTTGTTGTCCTCATCACAGACAGACTGAGGACAGTCCAGGCTCAATGAAACTCTCCAGAAGGCAACCAGGATGTTCTTTTGACTCACCTGAAACCATCTGAAAATACAGTTTTCAACCCACAAGCACTGAACCAGCTGTATGTTCAGATCATCACCGTTTGTACATGAATAAAAAATGAGATGAACTTTGTCGCCTCCTGGATTTATTCTCTTATTTCCCACATTACTTTAATCAACAGGTAACGTGTGTTTACACACATGTGTGTTATACAACCAAAAGTAGTTCCTTTATTTTTATATCTGGTACATTTTGCTGCTAATATTTCAGTGCTTTTATTTAAGTGAAGTATCAGTACTACACTGCCAACCACAGAGAGCTACCAGAGTACTTAGAGGTACTGCATCAACATGTTTCACAGCTGTCTGTTGTACTTTATTCTTCTACTGCGCAACATTTCAGATAGAAGGACTGTACTTTGTACTCCATTGAATTTATTTTACAGCTTTAAGATTCTGCAGTTGAAATAAATAATAATTAAAAAATGAAGTGCTTTGTTGAAGACCGACCAGCGTGTCCATCCATCCTACTTTTGATTGGGACTTTGTAGAGGATTTTTACCTTGTGGTATCCATTGACTTTTTAATGTTTGGAGTACTTCATCAGCTGCTGGTATTTTAAGCTTTTATCTGAAATATGTATTTATGCTTTTTACACATTTTTATCAGAGTCAGCTGAGCACAGCGTTAATTTCCAGCATCTCTCTGTGCAGTTTATTCACACAGGTATTCACACCTGCAGGCTGTCCAGTGTGCCGCTGATGGATTTGAGGGTAAAATACTTCAATCACGTAGAGTTTGTCACTTTCCTCAGTTTGGATCCACTTTCAGAATGTGGTCAAACGGCTGCTCAGCTTACAGACGGTGAAAAGCTTCAAACGTCATCTAATCAACGTGTGAAACACGGGAAGCATGAAGTGAGAAGGCGGCCTCGGGTGCAGGGTCGTTTAGACCTGACGAGGCTGTCTGCGGGACATAAAGAACGCTCTTTGCGTCTGGTCTCCGGATATGTCTTCGACGTTCTTTGTCCCATCTGTTGCTCTGCGAGAGCGGAGCCAGAGTTCAGCCAGAGGTGACATTTACTGCGAGTAGGTCCAGATGAATCATCCGGAGTGGAGCTGAAGGAAAACTGCAGTACAGCCGAAGCCAAGTAATACTGAAGTAGTTCTACTTCCTGCTGGACTCTAAGGTTCCATAATTCTACACGTTCTGCAGCATCGTCTGTCAAAACTCAGTGTTTGCCTTCTAAAAACGACGTCAAGCAAAGCCACAAATACAGCAAAGTGTTTGGAAAAGCGTCAGGAAAATGAAAAAATGAACTAAAGAGAAACAAAAGAGACCTTTTCTAGAATTATTTTGTTCTTAGCGTCAGTGATGATTATCACACAGATTCTGCGTTCATGTTACTGAAGGAGCGTGTCGTTGTTGGACAGCACCAGGCCTGTTCTCTGACTGAAGGCGAGTCCTGTTCGCGGTCTCTTTCGTTGACATCTGCGCCGCCATCTTGCCAATCGTTCCCAATCCTGCAGGAAATCGGCTGTTCTGTCACCTGTTTTTAAATTCCCTTCACATTAAACCTCTGCTTAATGAGATCTTAAGGTGACATTATTGATAAGAGTCATGGCGACCAGGATAATGAGTTTATAAGAATATCCTGGCTGATGGATTATAGGCTTAATATTATGGATGGATTTACATTATCTGAAGATGTGGTGAGATTCGCTCTGACTGTTGAACTCTGTTTATGCAGCACCCACAGAGCAGCTTAAGCTCCATGTGTCTGTGATTGTTTAATCAATGGAATCTTTATCATAGCACAATAAGACAAGCCTGCAGGACCTGAAGTCTACGATTGATTCGCTCATTCAGAAATCGATGCGGTTTTCACAAAGATGGAGTGAAGAGCTGTGTCATTCTGTTCATCTCCTCTCGTTCCTTCTGACAGGAGAGACGTCGTAGAAAGACATAAACCCAAAATCCCAAAAGTCTGCAGCGTGTCCGTCCACTGCAGCCGCTGTTCCACTGATTGCTTCCTCCTCGCTGGCTGAAGCTAACCGTCATTTTTAAGGTGCAGCTCGTGTTGAAGTCTCAGTATCACAGCTGACCCAGCTTTGTTACCGCAAAGCACATGAACATGATAATTCTTTGTAGTTTTTTAAAGTAGTGTGTCTTCATTTTAAGACAGAAACAGACAAAAGCAGCTTCTCATTTCTAACCAGCAGCCATTGATTTTTCTGGCTAAAATGTCAGCTGACACTGACTAGCTAGCTAATTAAGCTAACGTTAACGTCGTCTTCTTAAACTGTGTTGAAAAGAAGAATCCTGTACAAACTTCTTTTATGTTCACGTGATGGTTTTTATTGTCCTGTGGATTAACCGAGCAGCAAACGTTCAGCGCTGTGGTGATGAATGTTGACGTTTACGTTACGGCTGTTTGCTAGGTTAGCTATTCGCTAAGGTCCCGTGAAAAAGATGTGAATCATTGTAAAATAAGACAGGGTGCGTTATTTATGTTTATCTGTCTTATGTGAAACCGTTAACGCTGATTAACAAGAGTTAGTCGTGTTGCTCGTAGCTGTTACCTTTAACCTATCATCATAGATGCAACCATTAGCCAAGCTGGTTCTTCCTGACTGCAGACAGTTAACAAGACATTTTTAATGCTGTTTTTCAGTCAATTTCCTGCACTTTTCACAACCTTAGGTACTCAATAAAAGCTGCTTGTGATCCTAGCAACCGTAAACGACTCAAAACATCAGCATTTGGAGTGGGTTACAGTGCTTCCTGTGCAGAAATTCACCTCCTGCCCTCCATCTGCAGCTCACGGCACAACAAAAGAGTGACGTCACATCATCTGCAAACAACCTCTTGCTTACACTTTTGCTCTGATATTTTTGGGTTTAGGAAGCCTGAAAAAGACATTAAACTCTTTTGATCCCTCATACTATAACTCCACCTCGACAGTTCAGCAGACTCAGGTGACGTTAGCGTGCTGGATTAGCGGGATGGTTTAGTGAATTATTAATCTGTCTCTCACACTTTCAAGCTGTTTGTCTTTGCTGTGGCAGTTCTACCTCCTGATGCCCTTTATGAAACCTTATTTTAGCCTCAGATAATCTCCTCCTAAACAGCTGTTGTATTAAACATTTTCCCTCCAAATGCCGGAGAGGAATTTTGGATTATCCCACTTTAACTTGTGCACTGGGCTCTACTCGCTGTTAAAGTGTGTCGGAACAAACTCGTGGCCCACTTCAGCACCTCACTGCCATGAAGTGTGTCATACATTAGTGTTCGCTGATTGGCTTGATGCTCGAGTCTCGACCTAATTATCGTAAGTGGCGCCGTTGAGTCTCAGATCTCTGGAGGATCTAATTTGAATATGTGACTTTGATGAGACGCCTGCGGTCCAGAGTGTTGCTCAGGACTTCATGTATTGATCCAAAGTGCGTCTTTGGATCATCGTTCACAGGTTCATGTGTGGAATTTCAGACCCTTCTGACTGTTGAAGAACCCACACTGAACATGTGCTGAACTTTCTCTGCAGGAACATTTCTTTTTGGCCAGCTTCTCGTCTTTCTGCTGAGCTGAAACGGCAGACATAATTACTCTGTAGCTTCCTGTCACCTTTTAAAACTTCTTAGAATATGACTCGTCACAGCAGCTTTAGTTAAAGGTTATTTTCCTGCTCCTTCGACCTAATATTTCTTTGGAGGAATTGACGTGAAATGAGCCAGAGGGACATTATTATAGTTAAAGTTAATTATTTTCAAGTCTCCAGTTGTGACATTATGAACCCATTATGTCTTTATTTGGCCTCTTACAGGACTGCTCCACCGATTTAGCACCGCACCTCCAAAAAGTTGAGTTAATAGAGACAGATTTTTAAAAATGATGCTAAATTGAAGCAGCAGAGGCCAAGATGTACTAGATACACTTGATCCTGCATTACCCACAATGCAACAGCACTGTTTCATTTGACGCTTCCTACCTGTTAAATGTGTGGTCACGTTTTATGGTTTCATTAAGTGTATTATGCATGGTTTATTGTGTTTTAGAGCCTTGTTTCTTTTATTTTGTGTGCTAAGTGCTAGCTTAGCTTGTGCTAAGTGTTAGCTTCTCACTGTAGAAGCGCAGTGCAGTTTATTGTTGCCACGCCCAGTTTAAAAGGAATACTTTGATGTTTTGGGAAATACACTTTCTGCTGCAGAGTCAGAGGAGAAGACTGAATCGAGTCCATGTCTGTACATTAAACATAAGGCAACGTCTGCTTTAGCTTTGCTTAGCTTAGCACAAACACTGCAGACAAGGGGAAACAGCCATTTGTGTGTGAGAACACTTACAGAGAATTTCACTCCAGTTTTGCTCTTAATGTTGCACAGAAACCTGAACTAAAGATACACATTTAACTATACTTTGTACTAGAACGTACATACAAATAGGCGACAGAGTCATATATAAATATATATTAAAAGCAGCAATGACCAGAAACATACGACATCTGCTCGGCGTGTTTCTCTAAATGTGTGATGTAACATCTGCACATACATGAAGCAGGTGATTGTGTGCGGTATATGTGCACAGGCTGATGTGCAGGATTCATATTTGACATACTGGTGATGCGTTGTCTTCATTTAGAGCCGATACGCTGTACGTGAGTGTGATCTGTATTCCCCTCATGATCGGTGTGTGGATATGAGCGAACAGTCAGCTCTCATTAGGAGCTGGAGAACAGCTGCACATTAGGTATGCCACATCAGTAGGAGACCTTCCTGTGTGATTACATCTCTGCTGCCACACACTCTCGCTGCTTCATCCACACCGAGCAGAAATTATGTATATTGAGCCTGATTGTCCTCACTTGTAATTGCTGTATGATTTACAGTAATAGTCCTGCGTCACAGAGCTGCTGTTTCACTTTCTCATGCCTCCTGCGATTGAACACGCCGTCGACGGGTAACGACTTCAAATAAATCCTGGTTATGTTCTCCGAGTCCTGTTAATGAAATTGACGAGAGAAGGCAAATAAAATTAAAAGCAAGCAATTAATAATTGATTATCTGCTATATGCGAGCCAATGCAGTGTGTAGATCAGGGAGCTTCTGTTTGTCTGAGGCAAACAAATATTGGCCGAGGCTCTTCTGCTGTGTGTTATCTGACTGCTGCAGGCCGGCAGAGTCAAACGTGGCTTGTTAGGGAATCTTAACAATAGAGCAGCTATAGAGGACCTCCACTTTAGCAAATCTTCACCACCTCAGGGCGTCTCATGTGCACACTGCAGCAGCCACAGTGTGTGTGTGGGAAGGTGGGTTTTGTATATGAGCAAAATCAATGCATTGTGTTTTTGTCCTGGAGGTACTATAGGAGGGCTGGCTGCTTGATTTTATGGCTGCCTCCAAAGTCCCAGACAAGCCGTGATGGAAGCGGAGCTCAGCGTGTAAATTGTTCTGCTCAATGACCTAAAATATTGTCCCCGGAGCGTCTGTGGACACAGCATTGTGTGGAAGACACTGTGGACTAAGTAAGTGCTGTGTAAGTCAGCGCGCTCAATAGAAGGAAGTGGGTGACGGATGTTGTTTGTCTTTCATTGTCTGTTTTTGTTCAGTGTGATCTCATGGGATGGCGTATAAATAGCACGCCACTTTTAAAGGTCCAGTGTGCAGAATGAAAGGGAAAATAATATTCATAGTCATGTTTCCATCAGAATTTAATCACCTGAAAATAAGAATCGTTGTGTGTTTGTGACCTACAGAGGGAGCAGGTCCTCCGCCATGTTTCTACGGTAGCCCACATGGACAAACCAAACACTGACTTTCACGTTTCAGTGGCTGCTGTTGTAATCTGCGATCTCACCTCTAGATGGCACTAAATCCTGCACACTGGACCTTTAAGGACATTTTGCGTGTCTTCACAGTTTGAATGTTTGTGTTTTGGATGGAGGAACATGTCAGCCAGAGCAACAGTGTGTTTATGGACAACGATGGAGCTCTGTGGAGCAGAGGAAGAAGATCCATCAGGCTGTGACACACACACACACACAACTCTGGTTAGCAGTAATGCCCTAACTAATGATTATTGATCAATTATTGACCGACCTCCTGTGTGGACTGTGAGCAGAAAAACAAACGGATCTAAACCCTGGTACCAACACACAGTGAGACAAATGGCTGCCATGCATGCTGAGACATCTCCAGGGTCCAAACCCTCCAGAGTGAGACGTCCAGGCTGAAACTGTCCGTCCACTGCGACCGTACAGACATTCAAATGGACATAAGCTCACAGGGACACAGATCAGCGTGAGCCGCTCAGCTGCAGCTGAGTCCATTTGCTTTCTGATATAATCAGTAATCTGACTCCAAATCTCAACAAATTTACAACAGGAGTCAGACGCAGATGTGTTTGCACCTCTGTGGCAAAGAGGAGGACGATAAATCTGGCTTTGGACACACACACACACACAGGCTCATTAGCCGGAGACACTCATTGTTTCTGTCACAGTAAACCTCCAGACTGTGGTTTGGGTGAAACGTTAAAAAAGCCGACTCGTCCTCAACATGACAAACCAGCTGAGTCATGCTTCAGCTGCTATGAGTGAAAATGTGTCATCAGTGAACATTTTGCACATTCTGAGACGTTTCTTAACAGCGTTCCGTGTTATGTTTGTAAAAAATAATCCGGCCAGCATTAACGCTTCTATCCAAACACATTAATGCTGCAAATCAGTCGGCGATGAACATGATTTGCAGAGACGCAGCTGCGTGCAAACATAATGGAGCTTTTAGTCTTTTCTTTTAAACTGATGGTTGTTTCCCTTTTGTTGAACGCTGCCTGCAAATCTTCATTTATGCACCCTTTTATTCACCACTCGCCTGTTGGTGCTGATGGTTACAATTCCCTTAATGCCTTTTCTTGTTTCTTCATTCTCCTCTGTGTCTTTTCAGAGCATTTTTTTTTTAAGTTCAGAGTCAGCACACCTTGTTGACCTCTGACCTTCTGCCGTGCAGTGTGAAAGACGGACGTGGACGCGTGCAGCGGGCTCACCCTCCACTCACATGTATCCGAGAAGAAAACACACAACAGCAGCGTGAGAACCAGAAGCGATGGCAGGAGCGTCAAGAGATAAAAGAGATGAGATTGGGGGTAAGATGGAGGAGGGGGAGGGATTAGACAGCGGGAGAGCGAGCAGGGATGAGGATGGATGACACCGTGAGTGAGCTGGGGGGAGGTGGAGGAGGAGGGAGGAGGCTGATCTTCCACAGAAATAATGATATCTCTTCTCCTTCAGAGACCGTCGTCTAATCATTTTATTCTTTGGTTATCAGAGATGGAGGAGACGGCACTCCGCCACGTTGGCAGGACGCCACACGGCTAACACACAGCGCTGCCTGTCTCTGCACAGAGGAGCACAAATCAGAGTGTCTTCATGTGGACAATGGTCCCGTTTAGAGTCTCGGGATAATGAACATGGCGGAGAAATAACCGGGTAGAGATGATCCGCTGGTACAGTGAGGACAGTCTGCAGCAGAACTCTGCTTTGTTAAAACCTGCCTCTTATTTCTCAGCTATGCTGGAGACAGCAGTCAGACGATGCCGCCGGCTGACGGGATGGTCAAAACTACAAAAATAAGACCCAACTTGTATTAAACTGGAATAATCCTTTAACTGCAAATCCCAGATTATGTTCTCAATTTCTACAATATGTGTGCATGTGATGTACAGAGGGGCTACAGTTAGAGGAAGACTGCGTGATGCTGTAAAAGGTAAACGCTGAGTGGTCTATGCTAACATGTGCACTGTGATGTCCGTCCTCTGCACACTGGCTGTGAAAAGACGTCCTTCCTGACGTGATTCTAATGTAAGTGAAGAGGTGAAAAAGTCCTTGAATTGTGCAGAAATGCTCGTACGGATCAGCTGAACCAACATGAGCTCTCAGCAGTTGTGTTTTCGAGGCCGGTGTGGACGACAGGACGACCGTCCCTCTTTCAGCGTACGAATGGACATGAGAGCCTTGTTTAAGACAGACCTCTGCGGTCACTGTGAGGACCGTTAAATATGGATCTGATCTCCAGGTTACTGCACAGCACAGCACAGTTATAATATTTATGACCTGGAGGCGTCTTTAAAACTCTAAGCAACAGAATCTGCCAACTGAAAAGCTAATTAAAGAGTCAAAGCAGCTAAATGTTTCACAGTAACAATGAACCAAATGAAAATGTGAAACGAGGTGACGACGTGGAAGAAGTCACTGAATCTGTAGAGCATCATCAGCTTTGAGGAGCGTCACAGCTTCTATCAGTCCGGCCACAGCTTCACTCTCGGCGCTGTCATGGCGTCGTTTTCAGAGAAGAAGTCGTAAAAAGCCTCTGAGCAGCAGACAGACGGTCAGAGACGAGCTGGTGGACATTTCCCTTCAGAGCTGCTGGAGACCAACTGGTTTGTGCTGCCCACACACGCAAAAAGAAACTTACTGTGGGTTTAAGGTTTTATTTCAGTTAAAAACGACTGAATGTATGAGTTCAGCTCAGAACCCTGAAAGGAAATGAAGATAATATCTGTAACCAGGACGAGGAGATAAACTCAAGTTCTGGCCGAACTACTTCTTTTCACTTTGCCTTTCAGGGCTTCCGTAGTTCCGCCTGTGTTGAAAAATTCAGGCGCGGTCGATTCAGTGGTGTTTCTGTCTCTGCAGTAAGTTGTGATGAAGCAGACATTAAACTCCAAAGGTGTTCGCTTGCTCGTGTTCAGCCTGATGCTGCTGTGTCCGCCGCTCGCCGCCTCCTCCGTGTTTTCATCAGTCTGGACGGGAAACAAACGCTGATTGTTTTCTTTGTCCTGCTCTTTGACTCCTCTCCGTCTTCTACGCTCCTCCTCTTCCTCTGCTTCTTCTTCTTCTTCTTCCCTCCGTCAGCTCGGCTCTGGATGTGTCAGCAGCTCAGAGTCACATTTGAAAAATCATGCAGAAAAGAGCGAGACAGCTGTTGTAGCTCGGCGCCTAATGAGGTGTGTGTGTTCCTTCCTGTCTACGAGAAGCCAGCCATGAAACCACAGACAGACAGACAGACAGACAGACAGACAGACAGACAGACAGACAGACAGACGTCCTCTGGTTCCCTGTCTGTCTGAAGAGCTTTTTAATAAATTGATATCACTGAATCATTGATAACCTTTTGTCATGCATTATAGACAGGCTGGGAGAGAGAGCGGCCGCGAGGAGCTGAGGGTAGAGTTTGAAGCCTGTTATACAAATATATTATTTTTACACCAATCTGCTGCGACAGATAAAAGCAAAGTGCGGCCCGAGCGGCTCAGATTTGCACCCGAGACTTTTTTGGCGACGATGTAAAAGAGGTCAGAGACGAAGCGGCGACCCTCGGCTCTGCTGGAGGGTTTTTACCGCTCGGCTCGCTACTTTCTTTTGATTGACTCTCTCGGCTCTCATTAGCCGCGTGTCCGTCGATGTGTCTTTATGCATCCTGAAGCGTCGTGTTAGAAAAGGTGGGTGGAAAGATTTAAAAAAAAACAGCTTCAGTTTCACAAAAGAAGTTTTTCTGCTCATTTTTTGAGCGGTTTTTGCATTTTTGTTGAAACTTTCCCTTTCAGTTTTCACTCTGCTGCTGTGACGCGCCGTGGGTGAGGTCTGCTCAGGTGAAGGCATAACAGCCATTTTGTTCGGGTTAGAAAAAGATGTTTTGTCTTAAAATACCTGAAAATTATTTTGTTTTGTTTTACGCTTCCGTTTTTGAGCTTTACTGGTGCGGATTGGTGGATCTTGTTACCTTTGGACAGAGTCAGGCCAGGCCAGTCTTTATGCTAAGCTAACGGCTCTTAGCTGTAGCTTCATATGTAGCGCACAGACACGAGAGTGGCATCGATCTGAGCATTTTCTGCAGGAATGAAAATAAGCATATTTACTAAAACTTTTACTTTAAACTCAACTGTGAAAGAAAAAAAAAGTACATTCATTCAAGTACTGTGCTTAAGTACACATTTGAGGTACTTTACTTGAGTCTTTTTTTCTCTACCTCTCCTCCAGAACATCTCAGAAGGAAAGTTGTAGTTTGTCATAATAATGCTAATAATACAAATGATATCATATATAATTTTTACTGCATTGAGTACTTTCAATACGTTTACTTTCCTGATTACACTTCGTAACATTTTGAATGCATGTTTAGTACTGAGAGTATTTTCACACTGTGGGATCATAGACCTCCTCCTCCTCCACTGTCTGGTGCTGCTTCTGCTCCTGCTGGCGGGGGCGTAGGACTGAGGACGGGGGGCCGAGTCATGGCGGGACGCCTGCACAGGGTCCAGCATTGTGTGCTACGCCCCTGGCTGCTGGTAGGACCCCCTCTAATGATATGATAATGAACTGAATATGGATCTGGTTTCAGGATAAAGAGCAGCATCAGCCTGCAGTGCGCTCAGTGGACTCTAAAGCTTTGGATTGCAGTAGATCGCCACAGTGAAATACAGCTACTCAAACAGATTACCAGCCCGAGATGAGATGACTCGTAAGTCAACCCTCCACCACCACCACCACCACCACCCCTGCAAACACACATCCCCTCATCCATCCAGTAAATCTGCACTACATGGGTCACTGTTGTTCTGCCTCTCTCTCTCCATCTTATGTAAGTGTGTCCTGATCTTACTGCAGCCCACAACAGTCACCCTGACACATATACACTCTCTGAGTGAAAGTTTCATTATCATTAAGGTCAGCTGGGTGTGAGGGTGGAGGCGGTGGGCGGGTGAGGAGGGGGCGAGGGTGCACACACACTGAGAGAGAGAGAGAGAGAGAGAGAGAGAGAGAGAGAGAGAGAGAGAGAAAGGGAGAGGGAGGGAGGGAGGACAGGAGAGTCCGCGGAGGAGAAAAGGAGGACAGATCGGAGGCAGAAAGCAGGAGGCGCTCCTCGCAGTCAGGAGGATGCTGCGCTGACATGCGGAGCGTCGCCACTCTCTGATTCGGACCGCGACGTTCCCGGCTGCACCTGCCCGACTGACCGCAGATCAGCCCGCCGACAGACCCGCGAGCCCGGCTTCTGTCCTCCACCCTCCGTGCTGCGCTCACACACCCTCTCCTCTGGACCGGCTCCTGTCGCCATGCCGCCGGCCGCCTGCTCGGTCGGGTACCGACTCCGCATCACCCTCCCGGCGGTGCTGTGGATCGGGCTGCTGTGGAGCGGCGTCTCAGCCGGAGGTACGATGTGTTTCTTTGCTTACGGTCTAAAATAAGCCGCTGCATGTTTTTCACTCCAACCCCCCCCCCCCCCCGTCCTCTGCTTTTGGCTCCTGTCCAAGCTGAATGACAGCAGCTTGAGTTCAGCTGCAAAAACAACTCGTCTTTGTGAGCATCCCTGTCATGTTTGGAGACATCTCCTCCCGCGACTCGTAGGAGGGGGGAGAGAGAGAGAGAGAGAGAGAGAGAGAGAGAGAGAGAGAGAGAGAGAGAGAGCACTGAAATGAAGGCTGCTGCAGGGTCCAGGCTGCGCAGGCATCCTGACAGAAAGTGGACCGGAGCCCACTCGTGTGCGTGGGAGCCTCGATCAGGAGTGAAGGCAGAGAGAGATCACCTGTCAACAAGCTCTGCGGTTAGTTTGTCACGCGCAGAGTGGGAGACTGGGGGATCCCTTCAGTTTGAGCATCAGCACTGAAAACACAAAGCAGGAGGACAGAAAGTCAGCAAAGTTGGAGCATGCAGGGAAGAAAGGCTGAGCATCAGATTTAAACCTGACTTATCTGCACCGTCTCACACAGAAAACACAAAAACAAAGTCCATCACGCGATCTCTTCATTTGAGCTTTAATCTGAAAATCATCAGGTCAAAATGTGCTGCATGTCCGTCCAATCTGTGTCCACGGAGCACCAGAGCAGGACTGAGTTAACCAGAACTGATGGGGACGATGACACTGAAGACAGGGCTTGTTCTGAACAGTTAAAGGTATTTTTAAATCTGTTATTGAACTGAAATATGATAGAATCAATAAATGGACCCTTTGTGGATCAATACAGCACCGAGTCAATCCTTTGTCCTCAGTGGAAAACATGAGATCCAGCAAAGAGAATCCGCGTCCACTGAACCACATGATCACGTGACGGCGGATGTTGATGATGTGGGTTTGATGTTGCTGCTGCAGTGAATTGTGGGTCAGCGTTGCCTCATTTCCTGTCGTAAAGGACGGTCCAGTGTGTCCCTCAGTTAAACAAACTCGGCTTTAACTGAGTGTTTCGGTCCAGCGTCGGTGTTGATGTCAGTTCGACGTAAACCAACGCTGCTTTGTGGGATTTGCTGTTTTTCTGTGGAGGACGGTCTCATGAGGTGCTTAAAGTCTTCTGGAGCTTTGGCTCTAAAAACGACCCTGGTGATGTCATCAGGGTTGTTGGTGTGGATAACTGTACAAAGACATATGCAAATTGCTGTGAAAGGGGAATGTTGGATCATTGTTTTGGCTTCTTGTCTTGGCCTCTGCTTCAGTTTAAAACACTGTTATTTTAACTCTAACGAGAGTCCGTTTCTGGGTCTGTGTGGGCCTTTAATAACATCCCTCACACGCTGAATCTTTCCTTCATCGAGCCTGTTTTCTTTTCATGTCATTCAAATCAAGTTTAGAGCTGAAGCCGATGAATCGACGTCCAGAAAATTAAATGTTTTCTCACCGTGTTTTGTGAGAATCTGAGAGTTTTATGTCACTGAACACTTAATAAATGTTGGTTTTAAAGTGCCGATCGACAAAACAAGCCATTGGAGATGTCACCTTGGGCTCTGGGAGAGATTAATCAATAAAGGAAATAATCGTTAGCCGTGGCGCTAATTGAGTTTCTTCTTCCTCTGAAAGCATGCTGGGTTTAAATTAGTAAGTTCTCATGAAAGTCTCATTATTACTATGATCACAGTGAAAGCTTGACGCCTGTCACGGCCTGAAGTGATCTTTTGTGACTGATCTCAGATCTGCTGATCGTCTCGCTCCGCAAGATTTCTCCACTTTCGCTCTGATTTTATTTTGAAAATCCAAAGTGACAGTTGGTCTCATAGAGTCATTGAATGTCCCTCGACTGTCAGCGAGGACGTCTTAACTGTGTGCAATTATGTACCCATCATACACACACACACACACACACACACACACACACACACACACACACACACACACACAGAGTTCATCAATCAGTTCCCAGCATGCTTCAGTCTGCTTGTTAATCTTTGTCACTACTGTCTCTCCACATGTACGTGCACAAATGTTCGATCTGCAAGTGCAGCCACAAACACACACACACACACACACACACACACACACACACACACACACACACACACACACACACACTGAGTACCCTGCACTGCATCACTGGCTTCATCTCACCGTCGGTGTCTGTGGTTAATGAGATCACCCAGCAGAGATGTACTGTCACAGAACGGGCGTGTGATCTCGTGTTTGTGTGTTTGCATGTGTGCGCGCGTGCTGCTGTTTTTAATGTGCGGATTGCGCCTGTGTATGAAGATAGGCTGGATCACTGCGTGGTCTAATTTCTCGGGGTGAGAGTGATAATCTGCCAGGAAGACAGCTTGACGGCTGAGTGCAGAATCAAGAGCTCCAGCTGGGAAGCGAAGCCAACTGCAGTTTGCATCCAGAGAGCAGCACGGAGCGCTTTTATCGACCCGCACTGGCATTGTTGTGCTGTACAAAGTTGGTTGTGAATGCATGTTGGCTTGATGTGAAAAATATAGATTCTCCTCTCCTCTCAGGAACTCATTCATCTCGTAACTCGGCTTTCTCCTCTCATCACATCACCTCTCGCGTTTCCTCTTCGGCTTCCTTCCTCCTGTCCTCCTTCAGTCGGCTCTCGCCTCTTCTTTCCCCCCTCCTATTACTTGTGAGTGAGAGGAGAGAAAAATGGAACTGAGGGGGAGACGGAGGAGATTGTTTCTTATGGTTGAGTAACTCTGGACTTATTATACAACCAGATCCTCCGGCTGCAAACTTTTCAGAGTACAGTAAGCATCAGAGAGAGGTGGAGAATGAGGGGAAGTGAGGCTGAGACGGAAAAGCAGCAGAGAACACGAAGAAGAAGAAATGCAACGAACAGCTATGATCTGTATCTGTTAGTTAAGGAAAGAATATAAAACTCTTCACACATACATGTGAGTTTAGCTGCTCACACAGCACAAAATAACAGTGTTTGAATTGATCTGATAATAAAAGATGATTTGGGGAATTATGCAGTTCACAGTTTTAGTCCATCCATCCGTCTTCCTGCCTCTCGTCGTGGTGGCAGCAGGTTAAACAGTCCGAACGTCCTTCTCCCCGTTTCCAGCTCATCCTGGAGGATCCTGAAGCTCCCTAAACCAGATGAGATGTGTAATCTCTCCAGCAGGTTCTGGATCAGCCCCGAGGATCCTGATCAGATGCCTGAAAGGCCTCTGCTGGCCCTGCCCGGCCACACATGGAGCAAACTCACTTTGCATCCATTCAGTCTATCAAAGCTCGTGGCCTCAGGGTCCAGCCGGTAAAAGGCGTTATCACTGCGACGCTGCACCGATCCGCCTCGATCTCAGACCCCGAGATGCTCAGACTCCTTCACTCTGGGCTGCAGCTCGCTCCACGGCAGAGAACCGTGGCCTCTGGTTTCTGCTCCAGTGCTCGCTGAAGGTCACGGTCTGATGAGGCCAACAGAGCCACATCGTCTGCAAAGAGCCGGATTCACTGATTAATGGTAAACACAGTGGTTGGATGCAGACGATCAGCAGGATGTTAAAGGTTCGACTCTGATGGTCGCAGTATGAGCTGAGACCTCGGTGATAAGGACGTCCTTTTAATAGATTGGAATGAATTTGGATTTTTCTGTAGATCTCCGTTGGGCTGTGAAGAGCGAGCTCTCTTGATGTTGGATCTGTTGTGACTGAGAGTGCCGAAACGCTCGTGTCAGAATGAATCAGCAGCATTCGGTGCTGTTCTTATCTGTTCAAAGCATTTTCCCGTTCATGTATTATATCCTCGTGAATTAGACTGCGCTGTTTATCCGTGAAAGATGTCTGACAGGGAGAAGTGCCGGCAGACTCGAGTCAAACTGCAGGAAGACAAGTAGCAGAGGGAAAGAAAGAGGTGCTTAGAAGACCGAAGCAGGCAGGAGAGCTGAGACGGAAACGCAGAGTTGGAGGTGACCCCGTTTTAATCAGCGGCACTCTTGGCCCGGCAGCACAGCACAGGTGGGCTTAGAGGGGGTTTAACCTTTCATTTGTGGGAGAGCTCAGTGGAATGTGAGCCCCTGATTAACGCGGTTATACAGCTCATCGTGCTCTTAATGAAGACGTACTGCTGTGTTTCCTGATGAAGCACAGAGCTGCGGTCCAGGTTTGATGGCTTCACCGCGTTGGTCTGATTTTCTACGTGCTGCATTAGCGCGGAGCATTTTCTGAGCGCGATACGAGATTTTCAGTTTGATTTCCTGCTGCTCTCAGGTCAGTACAGACAGGGTGAACATGGACTCCACCATATTTCATTGAAAACTGTCTTGCAGCCGTGAGCAGCAGCCCTGCTGTTGCATTTTCAGAGGGTGAGATTCGAGCTGGTTGCAGAACAACGTTGTCAATAATCAATCAATAATCATTAGTTGCAGCAGTACTTCTGGCAAGCGTTGTGTTTGTATCACAGACTGAAGGATCTTCTTCCTCTGAGTCATGACCTCCATTAAAACACATCAGTGAGCCTCACTGCTGTTCCTTCATCACCACGAACACACACACTGTAGTTCATTCTGACTCACACACACACACACACACACACACACACACACACACACACACACGCACCGTCCTGCAGCCACAAATGTGGATTACTCCGCCACTGAAATTAGTCCCAATAAATGCTCTATTTCTTTTTGCTTGCTAAAACTAAATAAACTAAATATTTATGAGGTGTTTTTAAAGATTTACATCTTAAGAAGAAACCAGTTAGTAAGGTCTTTAACTGGGATTTGTTAACAGGAAGAAAAATATAAACACAGTCATCAGCCTTATCCAAAACCCAAATACACTGAAGACGGATGCAGACATGTTCAGCGTTATGATTTCATGTTGTCAGTGAGCAGGTTGGAGATAGAGATGTTTTCTGTAAGCGGCTGCTGTTTGGCAGAAAACCTAAAGATTAGATTTCTTAAAATGCACCGAGAAGCAGAGGTTACCAAACAAAGAGCTGCGCAGATGAACCAAACGGCTGCCTGAAATGTAGAAAATCAATCAAAAACCTGCTTCAGGATTCAAATGGCTGAAATGAACAAAAGAGTCCTCCTTTGAATTTGCTCCAAAATATCTAAAAGACCAAAAGCCACGCTGAGGTCTTTGTCCTGACTGCTCTTTGTGTGTGTGTGTGCGTGCGTGTTTGTTTGTGTGTGTTTATCCTTGTTTGTGTTCGCTGCAGCTGGAGGAGTGTACGATGCACAAGCTGCCATCTCAATTAGCCCCTCCACTCATTAGGACCAGCAGTGAGAGCTGCAGCTTCTCGGCTCTCACCCAGTCTGACATATGGTCCAGACCTCAGCAGCAAACGGACCAGAGACGACATCCCAGTGAATTATTCAAAGTGTGTGTGTGTGTGTGTGTGTGTGTGTGTGTGTGTGTGTGTGTGGTGGCGGCGGAGGAGCTGCTCGGGGTGTTATGTGTCTCCCCTGATGTTCTCCTGGTTCTTACCTTCCTCCATGTGCAGTGTTGACATCAAAGGAGGACACCTGAATCAGTGCAGGTCTTACTGTCAGTGATGTCTCCACCTCAGCAGGTCTGCTTAGACCTTTGTGACCCAGTGCGGCTGTTTAAAGGGCTTTGAAAGTGTGTGAGTGTGTGTGTTGTTCAGTGCCGGTTGTTGGTGCCTGCCTCAGTATCCGGGATTATCCTCTGCAGGATTGCACGGAAGCTGCCGACACTTCTCGACAATAGAAGCAATTAACTGAAGCTTAACTTTGTGTTTGTCTGTTTTAAACCGTGGATGTTTGTCCGTGTGTGCGTGTGTGTGTGTGTGTGTGTGTGTCCAACCCTGAGTCTTTATTTATCAAAGCGTTTGTACAACAAGTTCTGAATGTGTGCATAAAATGAA
Organism: Chaetodon trifasciatus; assembly: GCA_037975065.1. Classification (NCBI taxonomy): domain Eukaryota; kingdom Metazoa; phylum Chordata; class Actinopteri; order Chaetodontiformes; family Chaetodontidae; genus Chaetodon; species Chaetodon trifasciatus. The sequence continues at coordinate 1,378,975 of JBBMOE010000003.1, forward strand.
CACATTACTCCAAATAAATAAGAAGAATATGATCACGGCTGATATCAATATCAATAGAAGTCTGATATAAAAATGATTTATGGGCTGATTTTCAGGGATAAACACATGAACAGTCTTCATGGTCTTCAGATTATGACTGTTTTGTTTTTCCTGGCAGTCGATTCAAATAGTTGGATGATAGTTTGGATGAATGTTTGCTGCTGGATGCACGATGATGGAGCGTTACAGTTTGCTTTAAGCACAGATATTCTTCGCCGTCTGTATTTCATCTGACTGTAGACGTGAACGAAGTGTTTCACAGCGGAAACACGTCTGTGCTGCGGCTCGTTGTTATGCGTCAGTGACGTGTGCGCTGACAGACCTGCAGACAGCTAGCATCAGTTGATTTTATGGGTTCAGCTCTGACTCAGACCTTCATGCAGTAAATCTTACCTCTTGTCCGTCACATTCAGACTCATTTACATACAAAATGCCACCTATGATTACCCACGTCCCTTTGAGAGTCTTAAGGCCTGAGCGCAGCAGAGAGCAGCAGATTCATCCACACGTCTGCCTGAACTATCTGGATCTAGAAGCATCCTGATGCAGTGACGAAGTGTTGGTGTTAGCTTTACATGCTAACGCTCCTCTAGCATCCTGAGAGCAGGCGTGTGGGCAAGTTTCCCAGCATGCAGCGGGGTGACGAGCGACTCTGGCTCGGTTAAGTCATCACTCCACCTGCTTCTACTCGTCATCGTGTGTTTTTTGCAGCTGAAAACGCAAAATCATGTCACATTTCATGCAGCGACTTGTCTGACTGTGAATGGAGCTGCAGTGATGCAGCACAGCAGAAAGGAGACGAAACAGAAGCATTAATGGTTAAATTCCACCCTGAAAGAAATAATTTCTTTGTTTTCCAAATTAAAATGCGAATGCACGTCTTCAGGAGCGAAGAAGAGCTTCCAGTCTGTTAATGTTGGTGCGTGGTTGGCAGTGAAGCTGCTGTTTGTGTGTCTGTAATTTACCTGTGATAGGTGTAAAAGGTCAGGAGTGGTTACACTCATTCAGCACGAGAGGAAGCCGATTAATCAGATTTTGTGCACAGAAATGAGTGTCAGCATGTTTTAAAGAGACAGTTCAATATTTCTGGGAAAATATTGTTGTTAGTTTAGCAAGTTGTTAGATATGGAGCTGCAATCAGCAACAAGTTAGCTTAGCTTAGCTTAGCTTAGCTTAGCAGTGAGGCTGGAAACAGGCGTGTCTGCTTTCTTTCTAAAAGTCATAAAATCTACTGAACAACACCTCAGTTACCATATTTATGGTTTTATGGGGGTTTACGTACTTTGATGCACTCGCTCGCTCTTCATGCTAAGCTAAGCTAAGCTAAGCTAAGCTAAACCAAGCGTCTCCTTGCTGCTTCATGTTCAATGACAGACGGGAGAGTGGAATAAGTCTCCGGTTTGACGTCGGCCTCTGACTGGTGCCGAGCCTCCGAGGGCCCGCGGCGGAATAAGAGCAGCCAAATGTTTTCATCAGATTCCTGCAGAAAAAGGAAAAATATTTCCCCTCTTCAAAACAAATCCGCACTTCCAGCCTGACTCCACAGACGCACTCAGAAAGGGAATTGAAAATGTTGTTCGTTTCTGCTCGGTGGCAAATGATGAATTGTGATCCAAAGAGAGATTTGATACGGTTGTCTGGGATTAAAGTGACAATTTGGATTTTCGGTCTGACTGAGTTACACACACTCGAGCTCGTCCTGACACTTCGCCTCGTCAAGCTCGCTCAGAGCAGATTGGCACAATCAAGTGTGTCTGCAGCCGAGCCTTTTAAAAGGTTAATATTTCAGTTCCCATTTGCCTCAAAGCTTAGGCTAAGCCCGCGCTCCGCTCCCTCATCTATCTGCCTTTGATATGGGAATCCCACTGAAGTCGGCCTGTTGACGCCTTCGACAAACAAGCGTCTGCGTGCGTGATAATCCACGCCGCGCCACGCTGATAGCTACGCCTGTCACGCTGTCGAGTCAGTGTGTTTGTCTTCAGCTCGAATGGGTCTGAGAGCCTGCGGAGATGAGCCGAGCATTGTGGGACAGAAAGGATGTCTGGTTGTTTTTCCACCCTGATTGGCTCAGGTCTGGGCCGTGAGGTTCAATGTATCAGCGCCGCTCCGCTCCGCCGCCCGGTCGGGGATTGATTGATTGATTCCTGTCACGGGGTGTGCAGAGTTCTCGCGCCGACAAAGCCCCTCTGAGCTTTGGGGAAATTTATGGTCCAGCAGTTTCCAGGCGTGATGTTGGATGAATTTAAAGGCTGAGGAGATGCAAAGCCTCCTTCCAGACTGCAGCTTCCTGCAGGATGATGGCTGCCAGTCATGCTCTGAAGTGGAGGACAGTTGTTTGTGTCAGATTGCTCCACAGACTTTTTCTTCTTATGTTTGTAGTTTCACAAGTTCCAAAAATCATTAAAAGAACCTGACAGGAGAGACGCTGCAGCTCAGTTCCTCTGAAGCCGTCTTTCAAACTGAATTCATTGAGTCAGCTGTTGATAGAAAGGCAGAAACCGTCAGTTTAAATGACCTCGCTGCTGCTTTTGCATGCTTTTATTTTGCTGTATATTTTCCATTGATTTCCAGCCCTCCAGGTATTCCAGGCTTTCCATTCATTTCGCATGCTGGCATCGCAACGTAACGTAGCTGCATGCAAGAAGTGTTTTAATGAGGCTAAGAGCCTGCAGCGAGCGGCTCCGTGAGGCCGAACCATTAAACAGAGAAAGCAGAACACCGGACGAATCCTGATGTGACCATGAGGGTTTCTTTACTTCATTAACCTGCTTCACTTATTTTGTCCACACTGCATCATCACCTTCTAACTGGTTGATCATCCAAAGAAACTCACTGTGGTGAAGAAAACAAAGATAATGATGCGTCCTTCATCATTTATTGTTCCAGACATCAAGCAGGATTTTTATATATATATGTAGAAAATATGAAAGTGCTCTTGGTGGGACATCTGTGGTTTGAGTCTTGGCTGCCAAAAACAGTCCTGGACATTATGAAAGAGATGAAATCAATCACGTCGCTCGGCGCCAATCTGCAGCCCTGAAATGTACACTCATAAAAGTCTACAGACACGTTAGATGTCCTGCCGGTTGACGCTGCTGTCATCATTTACGGCCTGACTCCTGAGCTGTGATCGATTTTTACTCAGCCAACCCCGACTTCTGATCATTTACTCATGAAGGTCTGGATGGGAACAATGCTGCCGGGCATTTCGGAAACACAGAGCGGGTCATTGATCGGCGCTCAGGTCAACTCTGATTCATCGGAGCCTTAAAGTAAAATTCATATTTCATCCCCCTCCTGGAAAAAAGCTCCTCGCTTCAACATCCCGCACAGTTTAGAGTGTAATGGACAGCTGGGAAACAGAGAGTGTGTGAACTCTGCTTTCAGAGCACATATATGATTCTATACCATAAAAGCCTGAGCGATGCACTTTTCATATCTGCATCTCTGCGTATATCAACTCCACATCAACAGACAAGCAGAGAAGGAAACACGTGTTTTATTAATTATTGTACGAAGGCGTTGAAACTGCCTCACATCTGGGTTTTAACACCCAATATTCCAGTTTGCGTTTCTCGTCACACTTCACTTTTATTTCTTTTCTGCCTCATGATTTATTGCTGGATGTTGCCATTTGGGTCATGGCCGCCCTGAGCTCCACGCTAAAAGCATTCCTCCCTTCTTCTTCGACTCCTCTCAGCTCGGCGCTCTCTTTCACAATTGATGTGTCTGGTGAGGAGATACATGCACCTTTTCTTTTATTCATGGATTAAAAGCACAGAGCTCACATACCTGTGACAGGCCTGAGACACACACACACACACACACGCACACACACACACACACACACACACACACGCTCTGAGGTAGCGACTATGAGCTCACTCCACCCAGAGATGTTTTATCACATCGGCCTTGGAGGGTAATTATTGGCTTTGTGGGCATTCAGCAGCGTCAGATTAAGAGCGTTTTGCAGATATTCTTTTCAGACACTTTGATAATGAAATCCCATTTTAAAGCTGCATCCCTTGAACTGCAGGTCACACAGATATTACATCATTTCAGACAGTATTTCAGTTTATGCAGCCGGTTTCCAAAGCACACCGTGAGCCGTTAGCGAACGTAGCTCGAATAACAATAATTTACCAAATAATATAAATCTGGTGATATTTTTTTCTTATACTCAACATACATGAAAAGACTAAAACCAGCTAAATACGTGTCCGTCTCTCAATACTTCCTGACTTCCTGTCTGTGGGTTTCAGCTTCGAGCCCATTGGTTCCTTCTGAAGTCGTGAATCTTTAAAAATGGCTCAGTTTTTGTTAACAGGAGGAAATGGAACATTTGTTGGGACTATTTTCAGCGGCGGATGAATCCACGTTTGGTGCTGTAGTGAGTGTTTGTGGCAGCAGGACGGTGTGTGTGTGTGTGTGTGTGTTGATGGAGATGAAGGAACGACAGTGAGGCTCACTGGTGTGTTCTAATGGAGGTCAGCGGCTCAGAGGAAGAAGATCCGTCAGCTGTGATTCACAGATGATTCCTGATCGTAGTTTTGGCGTTTTGTTGAAAAGGGAAACTCAGCGGGGAGCGAGACGCGACAGCTGCACCATTATGAACAATAAAATTAATGACGGCTGAATTCCATTTAGCTGCTTCAGTTTCAGGGTTCTGCTCTCGTGCACGCTGCCTCGCTGCCTCGCTGCCTCGCTGCCTCGCTGCCTCGCTGCCTCGCTGCCATGGTTTACTGGGACACCTGAGCAGAATGCAGCCGTCGATGATGTCCTCTAACACACCTGAGCTTTTTCCTGCTCTGACAAGTCAAAATGTCTGCTGTGAAAAACAGGTTTAGATAATCTGAACTGTTCAGACGTCGTCTCTCTGACTTTGTCGCAGTGATGTCACCTTGTTCCTGATCCCAGCTGTTCGCTCACTGGCTGTAATATTATCACAACCAAGAGAAATTATAGACAAACCATTAAAAAGCTGTAATGATTTATCCTTCTGATTATGGTCATTTTTAGCATTTCACCTGTTTACCTGTGGAATGTTCCAATGTTCCTGAATGTTCCTGATCTCAGGTCAGTTTCGGTCCTTCCAGCTCCTTCAGAATCGGCTTGTGTGAAGCACCGACTGTGTGTGGAGGACAGAGCTGTCTGTTTCCTCTGGCATCAGCCGGCATCACTCTCTTCCATCGCTGCCCTCCTCTTCCTCCCCCCTCAGTCCTCCCCGCTGCTAACTGGAGGCAGGCAGGAGTGTGAGGAGAGTTTCAATGACTTGTGGCTGCGAGTGCACTCAAACAGCGATGTTTCTGCTCAGCGAAGCAGCTAAAAAACATGTCAGCACACACACCCACAAACACACACACACATTTGTATTACCGCTGCATACTTGCTGGAAACTGTATTCAGTCCTTAACCATTCCCCCTAATCCTAACCTTTACCATTACTAACTCTGACATTTCCACTTAATCCTACCCTAATCTTAGCCTAAACCCACATCGAACTCTGAAGCGGCCCTGAAAAGAAGTAGAAATGTTCTGACTCGGGAATATTTTCCTTTTCCTCCTTTCTTTTTAGGACGTTTAATCCTCGTGAGGATTAAATGTTTTCACATAAGACGACACACAGAGTCCCAGCACTGCAGCAGCACAGAGCCGCACTACTTTAAGCCATCCCTGCCTTCACGTTCACTGTCTCTGCAGCCACAGCCGCCTCGTCATTCGCACTCAGCCGGCGTCCTCCTGCACGCCTCGTCGCCTCCAATGCACGCGAGGAGACGCTCACACAAGCATCCTCATGCTAAGATCAGCCGGTTGCTGTGACAAACATATTTATAAGGCGGCAGCGCTGATGTGAGAGGGTCAGTCATCACAGGAGGCGTCGGTGAGTCGCTGACGTCCGTCTGCGAGCTGTGGAACGACAAACACGTGATGTTTGGTTTCTGTAAACTTGGTTCAGAAGTAAAAGAGGAGAGTTTGAGCTCAGATGTAAGGAGGAGAATAGCTTCTTCCTCTTTATGCAAATGAGCTTTACGAGTGAGGAGGTGGAGATTCTGCTCATTGACAGGATCTGTGTTGTAATGTTATGAAGCTTGTGTTGAAATTTGAGGACAAATGGTTGGAAAACATCCTGTCGAAGCTAACATTTAGGACATGAAACAAACGTCTGGTCCCGGATCAGATCGGGTTCCTCTGTAGGGGCTTCGCTGTTCCTCCTGTGAGGCGGGTCGACTCAGCGGCGTTCAGGAGGAAAACGGTGTGATCTGACTGAAGTGGAAATGAGTCCCATTTTCTTTTGTGCCGAGCAAATTATGATAATTTAAGGGAGCTAATGTTCCATGAAATGACTCGACTCAACCCTGAAATATTCTGCCGTTCAGAGGAGCAAAAACTGGAAGGGATGTTTAATTTTCACGTCTTAAAGTTTGTTAACTTTGTCTCAAAAGGAAAAGAAGGAAAGATGGAATCTTTAATCAGTTGATTCTGATTTCTCTCCCGTCCTAATAAATATTTCTGTCAGGGATTTGTACGTTTGCTGATATCTGAGGATCTGCTCCTCTATTTTTAATGCTGCGCTCGGGCTTGCATTCATGCATGGTGCCTTGTAATCCCATGCAGACTGTAATTATACAAACATGACAATAATACAAAATTCATTCATTCTTTCATTTATACAGACATTTAGATGTGATCTTAAGGATAACATGTATCTGTGTGAATCTTCTTACCTGAAAACACAGAAAATAAACATTCTTGATGAGGATGCTCTTAATTTTTTGTCGCCAGTGAAACTTTTTAGTTGAAAAATGAACGGGTCAGCGCCCTCTAGTGGACAAACACTCTGTAAGCTACCTTGAATGTGTCTGTTTTTTCTATATGGACCTTTAATGTCACTTATGGGCCGACATTTACATGAATAGGTCTCTCAAATAGCTGTCACCGTCATCCTCCATTTTAATGCAGAGTTGCTTCTTACTGTCTGATTATTTTGTGGGGGGTAAATGCATGTATTTAAGACAACACGCTTAGATCATGAGATGTTCTAAGCTGGAAACGTGATGCAAACAATGGCTGAAACAAAGAACATAACCTATTTTTAACGACACAGATATCTCTGTGGGTGTCTGTGGGGTAAATCATGATGGTGGAGGAGTCCATAACGAAGTGCGTTTCTCAGTGTGGCTGCTGATGGGTAAAAAAAAGACCTTTCTAGAAGAAAGCTTTGGCGTTGTTGTTCTACAATCCAATTGGGAAACAGTTTATATGGTTGAGCAGCAGGATTTATCGCTCATTAATCACACGTGTGGCCCAGGGGAGAAACAGCGAGGCGGCTGCATGCCATGTCTCTACACAGAGCGGCAAAGAAATGAGTCAGAGAGGCTCTGATCACAGCTGAGACGAGATGTGGAAGCATGGAGGACGGCACGGTGGACGTGGAGGTGAATGAAAGGTGGAGGAGGAAACACAGCTGCAGCAGCTGGCTGGTCGTCATGCAGGAGGGGGAGAAAGGACGACGATGGGGGACGATGGGAAGGAAGAGGCGCCCACAGACGATGCCATCTGCTCAGCTGAGCTGGTCATGTGTGGCTGCAGCAGCACCTGCCTCTGCCACACACACACACGCACACACACACGCACACACACGCCAGCTGAGGCTTCAGGCTGAAACCACGATGTTCGAGCATCAAGTCTTCGTGTTGAGGGAGACTACATGCAGATTCAGCCTCTCAGACAATTCGATAAACATTTAAGATAAGATGAGACGTTATTGATCCGCAGCTTCACCAGATTCACTGAACACCGTCGGACAGAAAAACAAAGCAGATGCGTTCGTCCTGATGTGAAACGCTGCAGTTCGGGGCTGTCACTTCATTTTCCCTCTTTGAATGAGCGGACGTGCAGAAGACGCAGCCTCTGCACAGCTGGATCCAGACAGGTGTGGACGAGACAAAGCAGCGACTGCACACCGCCATGATGAAGGTCACTCGACCAAAACCTGATTTTTTAAAAACACAACCAGCTCAGAAACCGAAGCGCTGCACCTACAGCAGTGAAGGTGTGCAGTGATGCAGCGTCCAAGGTGCAAGACTGTCACACCCGGACGCTCCTGACTGACGCTCACCTCAGGTCATCCTCCAGAGTTAGTTATTTTCAGTAACCCGTGTTTCTATGACGCTGGCTAACTGGAGGTCAGAGGCTGACAGAGGAGCCGACACACACGTCTCAAATGTCAACACTGCTGTGTGAAGCGCGGGTCAGGCAGCTTTTTGTTGTTGTTTTATTATTTATTTATTTCTTAGATTATTTGTGGCACAGACCGGAACCAGGAGACAAAAGGTCGCCAGCCGGATTTACACACACGGTCATGTGGGATGCACCGGAACCAATCGGCTACCTGGACGCTCCACGAGCTGATTGGTCCATTCATCTCAGCATCAAACCACCACAGCTGATCTTAAATAATTCCTCCTCAAGGAGTTAAATATTGCGGCTAATCTTCTCACCGCCGCGTTCGTTTATGGTGATAAATCCAAGTTCTTTCATGTCTGTTTCAAATCATTTCCGTCTCATGATTTCTCTCATGTCTTCTTTCTGCTGCTTCCTTTCAAACGTGTATTTTACACTCAGATCAGGCCATTTGCTTCCATGCAGACTTAAACAACTCAGCACACGGCTGTAGCCAGGAAGCAGCGTTAGCCGCTAACGCTAGCTGAGCTGACGGCGCATGTTTCCCCCTCATACGAGCACCATTGACTGAGGTTCTGCTGACAAATGTTCTGCTTTATGTGTGTGATTAAGTGTTCTGCAGTTCTAAAGCAAAGTGAGGCTGAAGGCACTCGGGACATGCTTGTCAGTGTGGGAGCGTATGGGAGATTCTGTCATGAATTATCGGCCCTGTATCGGTGTAATCTCCGCCTCTTGTATCAGCTGTTTGCTGTATATCCGTTAATCTTTGCACCTCCAGGATTTACAGAAGGTTTTTAATAAAAGCTGTTAAAGTTTAAACGTTAACAAAAAAAAAAAAAAATGTTTTTACTGGCACTTAATTTCCTTTTCCAATCAGCCACGTTTAATTAATTAACTTTAATTAACTCTCTGAAAATGCTGCCTCCACTCTTCTGCATCGTTAGTTGAAGGATGTTTTTAATCCTTAAGCTCAGTGAAAATTAGTCATTAATTAAGCCATTAACTCAACAAACATCAGGAGTGAAGAGTTTTGCTCCTCAATGTCACAAATTCATCAGATCCTGATAAAATCTTCACTTTTAATGAGTCTGTTTTTTAACATTTGCACCAATAAGAGCACATGGAAGTGGAAGTGATATGGATGCTAATAAGCTTGTTTGAATAATATGTGTGTCAGTGTGTGTGTTTGAGTTGTGTGTGTGCACAGATTGCTTATCTGCATCTGCTCCGAGGTCATCGTTGATTGGTCGGTTCGATAGCTGCTCTGCTTTCGGTTTCAGGTCATTCCACCCACCGACCCGAGCGCCGTTCGCGCACCAGTCCTCAGATAGCATCGATCAGCGTGTGTGTGTGTGTGTGTGTGTGTGTGTGTGTGCATGTGTGCGTGTTGGCACTCGTCACCTCTCACACAGGAAATCATTAAATCAGTGCAGTGTGCTTACCCAGCGCCTGAGTTTGAGAGGCAGAGACATTTGAGGTCACAGAGGTCATGTTTTACTGGAGACTGACTTCCAGCGTCTTCAGCCAATTAGCAGCGAGCGCTTGATAATTATTGTTTTTGTGTTCGTATTGATAACAACGCCGGACACACCGAAGTGATCACGCAGATCTGGGAATGCTTTCCATGAGAGCTTTTGCTTGTTTTTCAGAAACTTTCCTCGCTGTAGGAACACATCACTTTCTCTCATTATGTCACAAACTGCTCGATTTGTAATCTCATTATAACAAGAGACACATGATGAAGATCCATCATGACTGATGAACGTCTGACACGCTGATGCAGACGTGTGTGTTCGAGGTATTCTGGCTGTGAGCTGCTTCGGTTTTTGTTTGTTGTGGAATCACTTTGTGCCACTCGATCCTTCAGTTTGTAAGAGCACAATACTTCATTTCCATCACTGGCAGTTAGTTTTATGATATGTAAAAGCAGAGAAGGTGGATGAATGTGAGAGCTCTTGGACTCTGCGGCAGGGCTGTGGCTACTTCCTGGAGGCAGCACATGCCAGCACAGGCCCGCCTCACACTCACTGAATTCATTTGTTCTTCCAGCATCACCATCAGAGATTCATTTACCTCCAAATAACACTGACTTTCTCGTGTGTATTGAGCTTGCTGTAATAATAACAGGTGATTCATGAAGCACTTGTCAGCGTGTGTGTTGATTCACTCATAACAGTTTGCAGTCGTTGGTGTGCAATGAGCGCGGTCCTGTCTGTTCCCGCTGCGGCACGTTACGCACCGTATGTGGACTCTCTTATTGTTTCTCAGCATCACGGCGGTGAATCATTCTTCTGTTCCTTTGTTGTCCCCGGCTAAATATTCTCTACGTGAGCTGAAATGTATTGATACTATGTTTTTGCATGTAGGTCATGTATGCACACGTGTGCACAGCACCGTCCCACCCCCACCCTGAAGAACAGAGCTTCCCTGAAAGCCACAGCGAGAGCAGCGTTAACTGATAGAAATGATGGTCAAAAGTGCATCATCACCATTTAATGGCCAGGATGTAATAAACTAGTTTGACCCTTTAATAGGATTAATTCAGCTGCTTTTGGAGGTATCAGATATGATGTGATCACAGTTTCTCCTGCAGCTAAACTGTTTGCTAACCCAAAGCTAAGCAGCACGTTGTCTCGTTAGTGCAGCCAAAAACTGTTGTAGCCTGTGCAGAAATCAGACGGCTGAGTCGTGCTTTGTGCGTGTGTGTGTGTGTGTGTGTGTGTGCAGTTATCACAGTGAGTCTCCATGGGGAACGGACATGGCAGACAGGGAATGTATTCCAGATACAGTTTGCAGCCAGTCTCGGCTCTGATAAAGCCCTTTAAACAGCCACCAGCTCCCAGAATACAAATTAAACAGACTAACAAAGACAACAAAAAGATGAGCTTTTTCCTGTATTTTAGCGCAGTGGTTCAGGCTTAGAAAAACACACAAACACACACACACACACACACACAACCACAAAGGAGCCCGTCCTCATTGTTGCCAGGCGCCCCCTTTCAGCGCCGTTGGAGCCTTTTTTTGACATTGCTTCACAGCCTCAGACTTGATTGTGTTGGAGTGCCAATGAAAGCGTGCAGTCGCTGAGGACTATTGAATTCTGCCTCCATCTCACTCTCTTCCACAACACTCCACCTGCTCGGTCAAACAAACAGACGCACGGCCGCCGTTGTTTTCCTCCTGCAGCTCGTTTGTGAGAAGCACTCACTCAACATGCACACACCACGTTGCTAATAGGCTGGCGACCGCTGCTTCGGCATCGCGTGGCGTTTAAGGTTCCTCAGCGAGACGCGTTTGTGTGAGACCTTCAAATGGAGGCAAGGCAGAGAAACGCAATGAGGAGTTTAATGAAATTTCTGGCAGCTAATATTCACGCCGTCAGTCATCCATCTGATAACAAACCGACATCAGCAGTGATGACACAGAGCGCGTCTCCCATTCACTTCTGCCACAGTTCATTTCCTGCACAGTCAGGGAATTCAAACCAGCAGCATAATGGCCCCGAACGGCCACACTGACACTTGATACCATGAGTGGACGATGAATAAAAGAGGCGTTTGATTGTGATCACACAGGTCACCTTTGGACGTGGACGCTGAAGTCCTCGTGAAGCTGGAAGTGAAGCAAGTTTTACCAGATTTCTCGTCTATTCAGCAGATCTCAGGGCGGCTCCAGCACCTGATCGATTGTCTGAACGATCAATAATCTGGCTGTTGGACAATCAAGTGGTTTTCTTTCTGTCAAAAGATGTGCAGCAGTGTTTTACGTGCTGTGGCTATCAGGTCTCTGCTGATAGGTCGGCGTTGTCAGCATGGATCCACGTACGAGACGTGGAAATGAAGGAGCAGTATTGTGTTTTATTACAGAGCAAAGTAATAACTTTAATTAAAAAGTGACGTGAACCAACAGTTTTTTGTACTTGAAATTAGGATTTGAGGTCTAACTGATGAGTCCTCTTTGGTAAATTTCCTTAAATCCATTAAGAGCCGGACAGAGCTGCTAACATTAGCCTCTGCAGCATCTTATACGGAATACATTTTACATCGTAGGAGTTGATGCTTGGACTCGTCCTGAAGGGGACAGTCTACCAAAACACTGCACCTCTGTGTTTAGTGATGCCAGTCCAGACTTGCTGTGGCTGTCACTGCAGATCAGGCTGCTGGAGACGCTCACAATCAATAAAACTCTCCACTGATGTCCTGAAATAGGCACAGCTGTCCTGATTATTGTGAGCCACGGTACGTGTTCCCATTTTCTTCAAAATCCTTGTGAAGGAGCAGCAAGTGGTCCCTTTCATCCTGCCTTTGGATCGGGAGGTCGCCCAGGTATCGCTGCACCCCACGGGGTCCCCGCACGGCTTCTCCCAGCGGCCTTTGAAACACATCAAGGCTCTCCCAAACAGGAAGGTCTTCAGAGACCCGAGCCCTCGTGGTGGCACAGTGACCTTTCGTGTCTGCACCTGCATTTAAGTTTGGGACGTATGTGCAAACGGCCAAACCGACGAACGAGTCAGTGGGACGGACTGGACGCAGATCACCGTCATTATTTCATGAAGTGCTGACAGGAAAGTCCTCAGAGAGCCAGAAGATAGACGCTAAACCTTCAAACACACATGAATTCATTTATTTATCAGCCTGTTCTCCATAAAAAAGACCAAAACCAACTAGGTGCTACAGCATGCACTTTCATTTAGTCGGACTTGAACTGGGCTGAAAGCAGAGCAGCTCTCACTGGTTTATCCAGCAGTATGACAGATAACAGTCACACAAAGGTCCCACACACGGTGGCTTTTCAGACCGTTTCAGAGGAAACGTCCTTCACGATAAGAAGAGTGACTTGGCGTTTTGAGGGATGAAAAGCACCCTGTGATTTATTTTGTGAGCAGGGTCGGGTAATGATCAGGAGCAGCGAGTTCAGCTCTCAGTCAGTATTTTAGACCTTTGTCATTCCAGCCGTGGCCACTAACGCACCTTATTAGGTTTAAAGTCGTTAATCTGCTCAGCGGCTCCTCTCCTTCCCGGCGGTGTCATGTGACCTTCTCTGCCCATCGTTCAGATCGGTGGTGCAGTGTTGTCCTGGAGCATTATGGCTCCCCGTTACTCCTCGTCTTGTGTTGACCTTTTTTTGTTGTTGTAGTTGCTTTTCTGCGAGCTGCATTAATGCTGCAGTCCCAGCGGTTTGCTGGAAACAAGCAGTGGCTGATTTCACTGATTATTTCCTTCGCTCTGACTGAAGGTGCTGATCACTGAAATCAGCTGTTTTTGGGGTGGAATGAAAATCTCTTTAAATGAGATCCAAGGGTTTAAAGTGACGCTCAAACTACACAGAACCTGATGGCTGATGCCGTCCCCCAAGATCCGTCACATCTTTAAGGTCGTTTGCTGTTTCATCCTCTTCGTTATCTCCTGATCGAGTCGCTCGTCGTATGACAAGTCTCTCGGCTGACAATCTTTTCAGAAAGCTGAAGCTCCGTCAAACTACAGCTGTCACAACAATGAATGTCACAGCAAATTTCCATCAAACAAGACTCAAAAATGCCACGAGTCTGTCAGCCCTCATCAACGTGTCTATTGTCTCCTGCCCAGAAATAAACGCTGCACATTAATCTTGAAAAGTTCGACGGGGGAAATTTCTTATAAACACAATCTGTGCTTGAACGGACTTCACAACATCTGGGCTTTAATTATTCATCTGATGAATGAACCCAGTGACTCAGGTAGCGGCGCAGCTACGGAAGCTGTCAGCACGTTTTTCTGAGACTTGACAGAAAATTAATTGTACAATATGTTCAGCAGGCGCTGCTTTTCAAACTCCATCAGAAACAGCTTCACACACACCGTTGATTTCTCATTTGAACAATACTGCTGGAGTCCTCGTACGGCGCCACGTTTGGGTTCAGTGGATCAAACCAGAGGCCGCGCTTCAGCCACGGATCCCCCGGCCGATCTGTATCCATGCGTCCCTCCCAGACCACGTCGCTGTTTGCATGGTTCAAAGTCAGATGATGACCCTCTTGCTATAAATAAGGTAATTGGGATGAGTGCAACAACATAACAGGCACCATGAATGCAAATGTGTCTCACACTGGAGACCAATTAAGGACAACGGATTGTCAGCCACCAATGGCTCCAACGCTGCCTCCAATGTTCTGTCAACGCTACGACGATAACAAAATCACAAATGGGCCACTTGGGCAAAAAGATGTCTCATTCAGATGCCTCTAAACAGTAATACTCTGATACCCATGAGCCTCTGCTGCTGCTTCTATAAAGAAGGCGCCAGCAGAGGCTCAAGTCAGAGCGCGAGCGGATTCAAAATGTTTTGTCGTCGCAGTTTGGAACAAAACATGGTGTCATATTTGTGGTCGCAGGCGGGTCGATTTGTGCTGTGATGTCATTGAGTGATGGCGTCATTACGTCATGAAGTAAAACTACGTCATTGTGTAGAATACACGACGTTACTCAAACTGACTGAGAAATAGGAATTAAAATTTGTTAGTTTAGATGTGTTTGTTTGTTATCTCTAAAGTAAACGGAAAGCTGCTCTATGATCATTAAAGTGTGTTTAATGGTGGTTTTAGACTCTTTTGAAGTGAAACACGCTGAAGTTTTATCCCCAGCCGTCAGAATGACTGTCAGCGCCGCTGGCATTGATTATTAACTTTGATCACAATGAAGCAGAATGTTTTTATTTCTGCCTGAATATGTTTTCCCTTCTGATGACTATATCTGGACCATATTCGCTGGGAAACACAGTGGGACCACAGCATGAAGCCAGTTCAATAAAAACTGATAACAAAGGAAATCTGTATTTTACAGATGTTTTTCTAATGGTGAGTCTAAGCATTCTCAAAAAAGGCCATTTATTATAATTATCTAGATAAATATCTACATTTATATTTAGGCCATCTATATTCATATTTTGGCTATCTATACTTATATTTAAGCAATATGCCAAGAACATTTACTGTATTTCTCATTTCAAACCCAGTGGAATAAATATCTGAACTACCCACTGAAGCGGCATAGCATTGTCTGAATTTCATTAGTTATACAAAGTGCCAGTCATCTGCACAATCAGTTGCAATTGGCTGGATTTTTACGTTGAAGACGTGAAGGTGGGCCTTCCTTGATGACATAGAGATCCTAATTGGTCAAATAAATGAGGGCAGCGGCCATCTTGAGACTAAACGGAGTTGTGAAGGAGAAAACGGGGCAGGTGAAGAAATCTCTCGCTAGTTGGGAAATAATAAAACATGTTTCTGTGGATTTTTGTTGTGTTTTGGATTAAACATTTTACTGGATTGGACGGTTTGGACCTTTGCCAGCGCACCTGGATCGTTTTTGTCGATCGGTGGATCACAGAGACTTCATCCGTGAGTTTCCTCATGAAGCTGCTGTTTGTTTGTTAGTTGTTTGTGTTGATTGCACCTGGTGTTGTGATTTTTACCGTGAAATGATTTGCATCAATCGAATCATAAGTATTTTAGCCTTCCAACAATGGTCGGCACGAGTAACGTTACTAAAGTTAGCATCGCGCTGCGTTCAAAGACGGACGGACCAGTTAACACTCTGTCAACCCGCAGGTGGACAGCTGGGGTCTTAATTATCTTTTTATTTGTAAGAGAAATATAAACACAACATATTTTTATGAGCGTGTAGGAGTCGCTGGGATAGAAAAGACCGTGAGACTTCTTTTGACGACACAAACTGGCCTCATTCCTTCCAGTGAAATGTTAATTTTAGCCTCCATGTTAGCATGAACTAAACAGATTTATAAGATGTGATTGGGTGATTCGTGCCGAAATGCACTATGGGAGTCGTAGTTCCCTTCTACTCCTTAGTTGTTTTTGTACACACAGACGTGTACCTTTGACTTTTGACCACAGAATCAGATGTTTTCTCACACAGCTGTTTTACGCTGTGTTTCACTGCAGACTTTCATGCTCCAAACTGCGGCGCAGAGCTCCAACCGTGAGTCATGTAATGACGTCTGTGCAAATAAATGGGATTTTTACTTCCGGAACCAGGCCCGAAATACGTCCTCCCACACAACTCGGTACAGCCACACAGACTCCCTCCTCAAAGATTTCTGCCTTCACCTCAAGGTGGGATTTCATTTGTGGATCTTTCAGCATTGAAATGTTCTATTCAGAAAAGCTCAACACAAGGTGCCTTAACTCGAGAAGCGTGTCATTATCCACAGAGCTCGCTGCTCTCTGGGATGTCATTTTTTTAATCAAAGGTAAACATCTGAACGATTGGAGGAATGACTGTGAGTCCCAGGTAAGGCGAGAGTCGCCCAATCACAGAGCTTAAAATGCACCTCTGTAAGAGCGTGGAGGCTGGAGATGAAAGGAAGGTTTCTGAAGTCTTTCAGAGCAATAATGAGGTTTTTCTTGTAATCTGGACATTAAGCGAGCTTTCAGTTGAAGTGCTGGGGACAGAATCCACAGCCCTCACTCTGTACAATGTATTTGAAAGTTTATCTGACTTAAATATGGAGGATTTAATATGAAGTATTCAGAACCTTTACTTAAGTAAAAGTACTAATACCACACTGTAGGATACTCTGCTGCAAATAATACATCCTGCTTTGAAAATGTGATTTTAGTAAAGCGTAATCAGGAAAACGTCCTTGTGATAAGGACTCGTCACATCACACATGCTGATTTATTGATTGGTGCGGCTTTAAGGCAGCCGACAGCTTTCAGCTTTCTGTTTGGAGCTAATGTGTTTGTCTTCGGGAGCTGTGCTTCACTTGACTGGGAAATTATTTTTGTCACGACTAAAAGCTTCAGGTAGTCCTTTCTGAGCATTAGTCAGCACATTACTCACAGGTACAATGAAGCCTTGACTTCTCGCCGGGCAATTTTGATCCTGATTGGAGGAAGCATTACAGAGATATGGCTCACCTGCCAAACTTTTCACAGCCAAATGGCCTGCGATAAATGATGTTCTGACAGGACGGCGTTAATGCTAAAACTTCACCTCCTACTACTGGAGAGTGAAAAGTCTATTCACCTGCCACCGTGATTAATGAGCAAGTTATTATAAAGATTCATATGCCCTGAATTCAGAGTTCACGCTACGTTTCATTGGACGTTTCCTCCTCACCTGTAGCTGTGCTGTGGCTTAACAAGCCTTGTGTTCTGTGCATCGCTCTGCTGGCTGTGTGGGGGATGTATCAGCTGATTAACAAACAGGACAGTCCATGCATCATCACACCGACGCACAGAAGACGACGTCCTGATTCATAAAGTCAGTCTAGTGATGAATAAAAAACAAGCTTTAAAGTCTCCATGAGGGATGAAAGAGGCCGTTCGCAGCTCCAGTTCTGCTGACGTTAGCATGTACACATATGGAATATCTGAGGTGAAGTAAGTTCTGCAGTTATAAGATTTAAAGGACAGAGTAGACGTGAGGCGCTGTGGAAGCACCAACAGTCGAGCCGACAGCCGAGTTATGAGATGCTGCTTTACGTTAAGTGATAAACTCTTCAGCCATGCTAGCAGCACATGGAGCTTTGAGCTAAATGAACATGCTGACATGCTCGCAGTGACAGTGCTAACATGCTGATGGAGGAAAAGGTTGACATAAATATGCTGATTTGCTGTATTGCAGAGCGTTAGATGAGCTCGCTCACGTCTGTACGCTAAACGTGAAGCTACGGCCAGCAACCAGCTAACTTAGCTTAGCATGAGGACTAAACAGCTAGCATAGCTGTTCAACCCTTTTGTTTAAGCTGCAGATTGTAGCATCAGTTTTCTCTCCCAATCTTTAGCTTCTGCCCGCTGTTAGTGCACAAAGCAGAATTTTAAGCTCAGTCATTGGATGTTTCTTGCTGCAATGCATCCTGGGAGTCATGATTATCCTCTTTTTCTTACACTTTTAGTTTATTTTTCAGTTGTAAAATGTTCCATGTCTCGCTCTCAAAGATCGTCTTCTGAGGTCTTTGTCTATGTTGAGTGTTTGCGTCTCCATAATTGATGTGATTTTCAGGCAAACCTCATTTAAATGACTTTAAATACCAAAAGCACAGTTACTGTAGAAGAGCGGAGGTTTAAGTGTGTGTGTGTGTGTGTGTGTGTGTGTGTGTGTGTGTGTGTGTGTGTGTGTGTGTGTGTGTGTGTGTGAACCTCTGCTGCTGAGTGGCTGCCTAAATAATTGCAAGCTGTGAAAGCTGAAATGAGTTTCTTGATGGCGGCGGTGTGACACATGGCGTGTAATGCAGGTATATATCCAGAAATAAAAAAGGCTATTTATTTTCTGTCTGGAGATGAAAAACAGCAGAACGAGAGGAAGGCGCTCGTGTTGTTGACGACACTGAGAGGATGTTTCCCCCTGACTTACTTCCTCCTTGATGAAGATGACAGCAGCAGCGCTCCTTCATGTGAGTGTTTAAATGACACTCAGGTGAAAACGAGGCCGCGGCGCGAGCGTTTCTCGGCTGGAGCGTACGGTCGGCCGCTGGTTGTCGTGAGGGTGGACGTAAAGAGGGTGTATGTGAGTGTGTGTGTGTGTGTGTGTGTGGGGGGGGGTTTGTGTGTGGAAATGCTGCTCTGTGCTGTTTTGAGCTAAGCTGCTGGAGATGGCGTTTCAGCATGCACGGCAGAGCGGTTTGCCTGTCTCTGCATTTCTTCTTCTTCTTCTTTTTTTTAGTTACTCCCCCCTCCTCTCGGCTCGGCTCCTGTCATGCTTAACTGCCCTGTCTCCCCACTGCGCCGTGTTATTGTGGATGTGTGTGTGTGTGTGCGCGTGCACGCTCGGTGTGTTTGTGTGGAGGTAAGCTCGACTGGGCTTTGGCTGTGCTGGCTAGATAACCCCACTCCTGATAAGACCAGCAGGACTGTGACAGAACCACCCAGAGTCGTGCTCTGGGGGCATTTTCAGAGATGTTTTTCAGTCCTTGTTTTCCACTCGTTTCAGATAACGCGGCCCCCACAGCTGCCCCCTCTGCACAGACTCCAGCGGTGACACCGGGGAGCACAAAGGAAAGCAGCCCTAAAGGCAAAAGCTCCAGCGCGGCGGCCGGAGGTTTGCTTCAGTCAGTGCTGACTCCAAAAGGACGACTCGTCCCCCAGAAAGGGGAGATCGTCCCCTCTGCTCTGCCCCAGAACCTGCTCCCTCTTCTGGGCAGAGGGCTCAGCGTCAGCTCCCTCCCTGGAAGTCATTCCCTGGAGCATCAAAGCGGGGGATTACTGAGGAGGGTAAAACCCCCGGCGTCAGCTGCAGCGTCAGGCCGAGGCAGCGATCCAGCTGAGCCGCCGCCTGCAGAAACACACTCAGAGCTGCCTGAGACTCAGACACACACCCCAGAGCAGGAGGCCGAGACCGCCGCCATGGACGTAGACGCAGACGCAGACGCAGAGGCGGGAACACCTGCCACAGGTAGAAGCAGGAATCACTTAGTCTGAAGTCTGCGCACTAAACCTCACTCAGTCAGCACCTGACACAGGGGTGGGAACGGAGTACATGTACTCAAGTGCTGTACTTCAGTACTGTTTTGACTACGTTTACCTCCAACATTTACCTGCTCTGAAGACTCAGATCTGTGTCAGCGCCACACTGAAACATCTCGCTCATGGTCCCCAGAGGATGAGACCTAAACCTGACACTTCCTGTAGTGCCATCATGAGGCTTCGTGTCACAATTCTTCACGATTATTAGAACAATTATTATAAACTTTAGTTCAGACGTTTATTTTCCCCTCAGGAAGTTGAAACTGTAACTTTATTGATCTTCTGAAATTTCATCCAGTATTTTGATTTGTCCAGTAAAGCAGCCTGAAATGAAACTCCACTGTGCTGTTGGAGTACGTTCCCACTTCTGAATGCAGGACTTGCACTGGCGATGGAGTATTTTTACAGTGTGATACTGCTGTCTGAGTACTTCACTCTCTGCTGATGAACCTTTAGAGGAACGTGATGTTTGTTTGAAGTCGACGGGACTTTAACTCCTCTGCTTCCTCCTCAGCGCTGTCCAGCTGCATGGTGAACTTCTCAGACCCAGAGGGGTACATCGACTCGTCCGACGACCCCCCTCTGCCCGACGGCGCCGTCCTGCACTGCACCTACACGGTGACGGTGTACACCGGCTACGGCGTGGAGCTGCAGGTACACACAGCACGACACACACACACACACACACACGCCTGCTCTGTCAGCGGAGACACGCTGGACATCAGTTCCTCTGTTTGTCTGTTGTGACCGTGAGGATCTGACCTGGTCTCAGGTTGAACTCTGCCTCCGAGTGGAAGCTGTTGGTACTGCACCCTCATTCTCCACCGACTGAGAGCACAGACACAGAGGTGGAAAGTACATTTATACAAATACTGCATTTAAGTACAGTTTTTTTTTGTAGTTTTTAGATTAAGAAATAATATAAAACATATAAGATAAAACAAATTATTTAAGATTAAGCTGCTGGTTCTCAACTTTTTTTGCTTGTGATCTCTTGCGGACTTTGGATTTATCTGGTGACCCTTTGGAGGGGCCCGACCCCTACGTTTGGCCCCACTGGCCTAAACTCTCTCACTGTGTATGAAGTATTTAAAGTAGCTCCACCTGCAGCAGCTCCAACAGTAACACGCTGCTCTGACACTGAAGCTTCAGACACAGGAGACGTTTTACTGCACACACAGTACTTTTACTGCGTGATACTTGTGTACTCGAGCAGGATTTTAAATGCAGGACTTTAAATTGTAACAGAAGCAAACGTTCACACACAGAAGTGGATTTGTTCTCTGCAGTGTTTCGTCGGTTCGGCTCACAGGTCTCACATTTCAGCAGATTCACTGACAGAAGGAGCTCAGTCTCCCTCTGACGTGACGACCGTCAGCACGTTTGGGAACCAGAGTTCAACTCTTGTTTTTCTGGTCGCCCACAAGTTTTCACCCACAAACGAGGACGGAGCAGCACGACAAGAGGAAGGAGCCTGAAAACAAGCTGCAGCTGCCTCTGAGCTTTTCCTTCCACATTAACCCGTTTTAGCAAAGTTCATCTTCACTGTGAGCGTTTTCTTTTCACGCTTCAGTCACGTGTTGCTCCTTTAACGGCGCCACCGTGAGCAAAACAAACACCGTGAATCTGAAACATATTCTGTTGAAATTAATGAGGAAAAATGAAATTTTTGACGTGAATCTTTCTCCATCCGTAAGTCATGTGATTCCTGACCTCGCCGAGCACGTTCGGCTGCCACAGTTCGATTATTGATGATGGATTCTGGGTTGATTGATGTTTTAAAGCGTCAGAATCGCGGTTTGGCCTCATGCTGATGATGTTGTGCTGACTCACAGACAGATCGTTAGTTTTGGTTTCACCTCCAACAAAGTAGATTGGATAATTCTGCCGCCTGTCAGTTCTGAAACAAGCTCCCATTAAGTGATTCTGTGTCTTCTTCCAATAATGGGAGCTAATAACAAAACATCCCTTTATGGTGCATTTTAAGTGCAACCTGAGCAGCATTTTGTCTCATTACAGCTGTGATGTCTGAGGGAAGAGAAGCCGGAGGAAAACAGACTAATAACTTTCAGAGTAATAGAATCTGTGTTTTCTTCCTGCGTGTTCAGGTGAAGAGCGTGAACCTCTCCGAGGGCGAGCAGCTGTCCATCAGGGGCGCGGACGAGCGAGGCGCCCTGCTGGTCCTGGCCAATCACACGCTGCTGGTTGAAGGTCAGGTGATCCGCAGTCCCACCAACACGCTGTCCGTCTACTACCGCTCCACGCCGGACGGAAACATGGGCGTCTTCCAGCTGCACTATCAGAGTGAGTCCACGGACTGGGACATGAATATTCATGAGTGTGAGCGCTCCCTGTGATGTTCGTACATGTGAGCTCTTCATCGGGTGTGAGCGGCTGTTTGCTCTCTGCATACGTGCTAATTGCATCATAAAAAACCTTCTCATTGAATCACTTAGCATGATGATTGAATCTGTCGTGTGAATTAGCTGATTAGAGCTCTGATTAATTGGCTGTCATCTCATTAGGAGGCTGAGTGTGTGTGTGTGTGTGTGTGTGTGTGTGTGTGTGTGTGTGTGTGTGTGTGTGTGTGTGTGTGTGTGTCTGTATGTGTGCACACGTGGCTTTGCCAGCCCATGATGGATACGATGAGGACTGGAAAGGAGGAGGCGTCGGAGTGTTAAGACCCACCTGTGCCGTTAATCACAGCCAACTAGTCCTTTTCCATCAGCACCAGGTAGAGCAGAGGAGGTTCAAACACCTGCAGAGAGAAACATCGTCGAGATGAGGCCTGAGAAACAGTCCAGAGACGAACAGAAACACACCCGGAATACGACGACAAAGCTGACTATCATCACCTTGGTTCAGTTTAAAGCTACCTGTGATCCTTCAGATCAGACCTAAAGGGCTGATTTTAAACCCTTTGTGAGGTTCCTCTGTGTGGCGCTGCAGGAAGTGGCATAAAATGGAAATACTCAAAGTACCTCAGATTTGTTTTTAAGCACAGTACTTGAGTTAAAGCGCTTCCTTTGAGGGAGGCACAGGTGTGTATGTGTGCTGGTCAGTTGGACTCTGAAGGCCTCAGTGTGCTTCAGGTGCTTTCGTCTGCGTCGTCATTCGATGTAGATGTTAAAGCTCCGCCTCCTTTCACGCCTCGGCCTCTACGGCCAATAAGAGGGCACGGTTGCCTGATTGTCTTCGAACATTGTAGCTGCTCTTCAGGGTCAGAAAGGTGAGCTCACGCTGTTTGCAGGTCTGCTGATCGTTGTGAAGCATGCTGGAGCTTTAAGCGTCTGTAGATGTGAGTGATTGTGTGGATGTGTTAGCTGAGCCGCTCCAGCTCTCCTCAGCCTGATAATCCAGTTAGAAGAAAAGAAATGAGCTCTTCTTAAATTCTGCTTCTTGCCTTCTGTTTGCTTGTTTATTACCTTTTGTTTATTACCTTTACCATGTGTTTCATGTAGTTATAGTAGCAGTCGTAGAGGTGGTGTTAGCATGGTGCTGTTGCGGCAGCGGTGGAGCAGACGTTGTGTTCGTCCCACACTGTGCTGTGTTGCTGTGTTTGATGCTCTCTTGCCGTCCTCATGTTGTCCCCCCTGCTGTCTCTGTTCTCAGTCTTCAGGCTGAGCTGTTCACTGCCCAAGAGGCCTCACTTTGGGGAGGTGTCTGTGCTGGACCTGCTGCCTGGAGGCACCGCCCGCTTTCACTGTCACATGGGTTACCACCTGCAGGGGGAGCCGCTGCTCACCTGCCTCAACGCCTCCCTGCCGGTGTGGAGCGGCAAGGTGCCCAGCTGCAGAGGTGAGTCTGCTGGTTTTTAAGCAACCGAATGTGTGCGTTCACGTCGGACCGCCTGCAGACCGCCTCGTGTGTTTATCACATGGTGCCTTTGAGTGAATCAGAGTCTCTCTGCAGCTCTCTGTGGAGGCACAGTGAAGAACGCCACAGTCGGGAGGGTGCTGTCCCCTTCTCCCCACCACGGGCCCAACGCCACCCAGGATCGCTCCTGCTCCTGGTCTCTGGAGGCGCCCAAGGACCAGAGGCTGCACCTCCACCTGGAGAGACTGGCCCTGGGCCCCACTGACAGGTGGGTGTAACAGTATAATCCATAAAGTCTGTCATGGCTGCATTTACGTGGTTCCAGGACAGTGAGCGCGGCTCGCCTCCTCACAGCTTCTCCACACGTGGCTGACTGTCGGCTCCTGGTCTGGGGTCTGAGGTGGAGCCCAGTTGGAGCCCTTCAGCTGAAGTTTTCACTCCGTCTTTCCGCCCCTGCAGGCTGGTGTTGTGGAGCGGGCTGGACGCTGGCTCTGTGGTGCTGTTCGACTCGGGTCGGGGGGGGCAGATACCTTTCGAGGGGGTGATCAGCGAGGGTCCGTCTGTAAGGATCCAGTTCATCACGGATCAGCCCAACCACAACACGGGATTCAACATCCGCTACGAAGGTACCGCAGCTACTGCAGATCCAACCACGCGAGAGTAAAACGGCCATTACTGCGTCGGATTTTAAGATGTACTAGATGGATTGTTATATTCCTATAATTAAAGTGTAATTATGTAAACAAATAAGAGGATTGAAAAGCTCAGTGTGTCTGCTTACATCCTCCACTGCCAAGCTGATTCTGGCCTGGATCGCCAGGAAGTGGGCTGGTCGTCCAGCGTAATCTCAGCTAAAGCTTTCAGCGTTTCTGGCAGTGTCAGATCGAGCAGGGATGGAAATATCTCTTCCAACGCGTTTGTCAGCGTCAGTGAAGAGAAAAAGAAGCCAAAGAAACGTGGAAACAAGATTTATGGACAATGTGCGATTAGAGTTTTTGAGGGAGAAGCTGCTGATCGTCTCAGCATCAGTATGTGGAAATACAGCGAGGTGTGACCAAGAGAACGACACACACACACACACACACACACACACACACACACACACACGTTCAGGAAGCTGCGTGCTGTCGTTGGTTTGAAGTGCTCTGAGCTTTCTGTCCGTCTCCTCTCTCGTTTCCTCCTCCAGCCTTCGAGCGCGGCCACTGCTACGAGCCGTACCTCCAGAACGGAAACTTCACCACCTCCGACCCGCTGTACGGGGTCGGAGCTGTGGTTCAGTTCACCTGTGACCCGGGTCACTCCCTGGAACAAGGCCCCCCTGTTATCGAGTGCATCAGCGCGAGGGATCCGTACTGGAACGACACAGAGCCGCTGTGCAAGGGTAAATCTGAGGGCAGGATGCAGACCGTGCGAGAACATGGTCATGTTTTTATCTCAAACCTGAGGTCTGGTCAGGTCCCCTGGGCTTGCTTCTCAGGCATCAAACAGGCTGCTGTGGCCTGTGCTGTATGCAGCCTGCAGACATGACACAGGGCTTAAAGACCTCCTGTCGTTTCCTCTGCAGGCTTTTCAAGAAAAATAAAACAAAACTTTTTGTGTCTTCTCATGAAAATACACTAGAATTAGAATTTCATTGTGTTAAAGATGAAAAACACCTTCATTTATTATGAAGTATCAGGTTTCTATCAGACTAAATGAACTGTAAATGGATGCATTTCTGCAGAGCTTTCATAGTCTCACCCACCACTCAGAGCACTTTACAGCACGAATCAGCACTCACACACACACACACACACACACACACACACACACACACTCACGCTCATGCACTGGTGGCAGAGGCTTCCATGCCACCTCTTCATCAGGACTGATAGCTGTCCACACACTCATGTATTTCTTTTATATTTATATATACAAATTATTTTCCTAGGATGGTGAAGGACAGTAACGTTTGTTCATCCGTTCGTAGTGAACAGCGTCAAGCCTGAGAGGGTTAGGTTTAGAGTGAGGGGCTGAGGTGGGCTTTGAAAGGCTTGCTACGACTGGATGACTCCATTTCCATCCTAGGAAAAAAAAGATGGCTCATCATTAGACGTGAGAACGCATCGTGTCATTTTAGTAAAAATGGCTTGAAATGTGACATCCTGCGTATTCCTAACTGCCCTTGAATCCGTCCTCGTCCTGTGTCTCTGCAGCACAGTGCGGAGGAGACCTGACGGGTCCAGGAGGCGTGATTCTGTCTCCAAACTGGCCGGAGTGGTACGGTGAGGGGGAGGACTGCAGCTGGAGGATACACGTCGGCGAGGACAAGCGGGTGCTGCTGGACGTTCAGCTGTGAGACCTGCACACACACTCTGACTCGTAAACATCAAACTCCAGCCGCAGAGCCAAATGTTGTCATTAAAAATGTATGCGGGGAGCGAGGAGTGAGGAGGCGCAGCGAGGGGTCCAGCATCCCGGCTGCATGTGCCCATTGATATTTCCCAGTTCCTGCTCAAACTGAACCATTAAATTCCAAACTTGACAACTTTAGAGAACATGCTGATCAGACGCATGCAGCCTTCACCGACTCTCCTGCCCTCGTCTTCATCCTGCGCCGGCCTCGGTGGTTTGGAGCGAACCTTTTGTCCGTCCTCCACATTCATCCCTCAGAAACTTGTTAATCGAGGAAGCTAAATTCAAAGCCGCAGATTGAATGTCAACGTACAAAACACCCAGAGAGCTCAGAGAAAATCCCGACAGAGCTGCCTCACAAACGCTTTACTCCAAAGAAGGGTGAGCAAAGGCTCTGCCCCCAAAATACATTTCATTAAATCCAGCAGCAGCTGCAGAAGGAGGACGTGAAGGCTGAGCTGGAGTTCATGGAGTAATGAGGCTGCAGACGCAGGAAGGAGTCGCTCCGCTTAAAGCCTCGCGAACCAGAGAGGTTGTGTTTTGGTAGCCAGTGCAAAGACGGATCAAGGCGGGTCTTATGTGATCGTGATGAAGAGCTCTGAAGGCTGCTGTTGGTGGACCAGAGCACAGCAGGTGTGAGGAGTCTGTTGTTGAGTTGGATATAATAGGACAGATCTTGGCAATGTGACCCGATCCTTTGAAATTCATTTCTGTTATTGTGTAGAAGTCATGTTTGTGTGGTCTGAAACGGCTCTGACATGTTTGACCACGCTGTTTGACCACGCTGTTTGACCACGCTCCCCGGAAGCACTAATCCGATCACATGCTTCAGTCCTTCGGTCGGCTTCTGTCACATCGTGTTTACAGATACTTCGGTTTGTGCTCGGTGAGAAGTGTCTGCGGTGTGGTGAAACAGGCGTCTCAGGGCAGTAAAAACATGGCCGTGTTTACAGACTGTTAAACGCTTCGCCTGTGGACGGACGCGGCGTTTAGCCTTTGAGGTCACCTCGTCGCCCACGCAGTCGGCTGTCGACGTGACTGCTCTCTGAGTCAGCGTAACGCGGCGTGGACCGATGCCGCCCGCTGTACTTCACTCTGTTTCTGTCCTCCGTCCTCAGACTGAACATCAGCGACAGCGACATGTTGACCATCACCGACGGCGATGAGGTCACGACTCGTATCCTGGGGCAGTACGTCGGGGGAAGCAGCCCCTTCAAGCTCTCCTCCACCACCCCCGACCTGACCGTCACCTTCCACTCTGATCCAGCGGGGCTCGTCTTCGGGAAGGGCGAGGGCTTCATCATCAACTATATGGGTGAGGGTCCAAAGCAGTTTGACACGAACAGACCGAACGGACAGTCGCTTGACGCTGCTGACAGATTCTGTGTGCGTGATCTTCTTCCTCTGAGCCTCAGAGCTCCACTGCTTTCCAAAAAGCATTAAAAGCACATCAGTGAGCCTCAGTGTTACACTGGCTGACATGCTCCTTCATTAACACACACACACTGATCACACACACACCGTCCTGCTGCCACAAACACACTACAGCACCAAATGTGGATCAATCCGCCGCTGAAAATAGTCCCCAGCAAACGCTCTATTTCCACCTGTTTGAGTAACAGGAGGAAACTGTGAGTGCATTTAGAGTCGAGCCGTCATTAAACCGTTACAGAGGAAGAGATGAAACAAGATGGCGTCATTAAAACAGGTCAAAGGTCAAATGCTGGAAAACATGATGCAAGTCGTCCATTTCTGTCAGTTCATGTGTGAATGTGAGGAAGGTTACGTTTATTGCCACGTCATTCTGAGCTTCCTCCAGGAAAACGTGTATTCATCCGTGCCTGAAAATAGTCCTCATAAGTGCACTCCTTCCTTTTCAAAGAATGAAACTGTATTTGTGAGGTGTTTTTAAAGATTTGCATCGTCAGCAGGAGCCAATGGGCTTGGAGCAGAGAGCCTCAGACAGGAAGTGAGAAAGTACTGAGAGACACATTGTTGGTTTTGGTCTGATCCTTAAATTAGATCTGGAAATGTTGACTTTCATTCCGTTTGTTCTAATGCAGCCTTTCCTCCTCAAGCTGCCGGCTCCATTCTTCATCTCTCCTCCCCCCCCCCCCCCTCC